>JAVTVY010018839.1:0-82783 GCA_036873755.1 Hanleya hanleyi | reverse complement strand
CAGAAAGAGATCGATCAACACTGGTCTGAATAAAGCCAAGACACACTGGTATAAATGACAGTACATTTTAAAAAATCCCTATACCGAAACCAAATGCTTTTGTGTCCACATATATACAATCCACATAACGCGCACTTATATATTGTACATATTGTGCAAAATGGGAACATACTGCACGAGAGTCCTAAAATGAAAAAAAGCTCTTAGCCCGTGCCACATATGTAGAGACTCCAGCTCACATAAAGTCACAAAATGCACAGACTGTGAATACATGATTGAAAGCTTTAAGAATTCGAACAGTGTCTTTGCAGTAAAGGAAAACATGAGTTGCAATTCTAGAAAAGTATATAGAGATCACATTGGAGAAAATAAGCAGCAAATACTCACCTTCTCTCTCAGAATATGCTCATATACACCCATGCTACAAAGACAATTTCAAAATAATCCCTTTCTACAAGATTGCTTCAACTACAGTGGCACAGCGATGGTTGACTCTCTACGAAAATGAGTTTATCTCCTGCTATCTTCCTTCATTAAACAGATAAATTATATACTGTTTTAAACACATACGTGAGCCAGTTGTAACTTCTCTGTGTGTAAATATATAATGCAAAAGCTTCCAATTTTCAGCCAATATTGCTAACGTGGGATTATGCTTGTTGAACCTGGTTGTCAGTCGATTACCTGACACCAAGAATATATTTTTAAGATGCTGACTCTAATTCTCTTTAAATATTGATTTCCACTTATCATGACTGTACTTGTGAACGATTCTTTTCTTGGATATTCCTGCTAAGGGGTTACCATGACAACAGTATCGCCTATTTATTCTGCGCTATTGTATTAAACTTGTATGCTCTTTGAGAAGTTTGGCAAAGCAGAAATATATATATATCAAAATGTAGAGATAATAGATGTAGTGTTGAGTTATTCAATCATTGATTTCTCTATCCAGTTCAGTAACGTCGATTGCAATTTTATCATGAACTCGGGCATGAACCTTATATGTGTTGTAATTTGTACCTGTATATGGCGAGATTCTGCTGGTGGACGTTTCGTCCCCGAGGCCCGCTCCCTGTACAGACCTTTTGGTCTTTGATATATGTTAGCATTTGTGGAAAGTTGATGCTGGGTCGACATCGGGCCTTACAGACTAGTCTTTTGTGTTGAATGCCGTCATTTTCATCTGACGACGATGCAGCTCACCGATTCCCAGTGTGCGAGTTGTCACAGCGAAATAGCTCACCGGTTGTCAGTGTGCGGGTTGTCGGAGCGTTTCTGTCGTGGCTCTCTAGATTTGTATCTAATACCGCTTATGCCGGTGCTAGGGGCCGTGTGGTCATATCATCCTAGTTGCCACATAAACAGGTACAGTAAAAGCGCACCTCGCGAATCGTATAGATTCTTGGTATGTGCTTTAGAATAGGTTAACCGGAAGACTATACTGTGAAGTCATGTGGCTCTGCCAGTATGTCGGCACCTCTTCCCCTTATATGTGTTGTAATGTGCTGCAATTAAAAAAAATGATATATGTCCTTGTTTGTAACGATTGCCAAAATTATTATATAGGGGAAACGGATGACAACATATTGACATACTTGCATGCAGACGTTTATATAGCTTCATCTAAGCAGCATATGCCAGTTCAATTTAAGATCTGTTCGTTCTTTAAAATATAATTTTCGTCAACAACTTTCCTTTTTGTCAATTATGTAGGTATGTTTTTTTCGAATTCACATACGATTTTTAATGACAGCTGCGGGACTTTCAGGAACTTCCACGCTACTGTCCAACAACTTCTTTGCCCGATGACCCCGGGCCAGTCATTTAGAAAATAAAAGCACCAAATAAAATATTTTAATCTCACCAAGGTTTCATTTTACAGCGAAATTTAACATAAATCCTATATAATATGATGTATACTGCTACGCACCAACGTCGTATGAAATGATTCCTTTGAGCGCAGCACCGTTTGGACTTATGTATCAAATTATGTATCAAGATGGACTCTGGTTGAGAGAGAATACATTTTCGTTTCTGTTAAGCAAAAGTCCAACGCAACAAAATCGTCTTCCGAAAGTTGGGATACATGGAATTCATATCCATTCTCCATCGTCACGCTACCAATACACTGGAAAGATGTCACTGAGTGTGTCGCTTGCAGCATGCACAAATTCTTCATCTGCTAGCATCTGGCAAATGCCTTGTTTTTCTTAACCAGGCAACGTAGCGTTATCAGAGTTTTATTCTTTTCTTTGTTCACTTGTCACGATTTTCTCATAATAGACAGATTCGTTTACACACAGTGATATATTAAATGAGGAACATTGCTTCTTCTACAGTTGTATTTGTGGATTCCTGAGTGGGAAGACGAGAATTCTGGTCACACATCAGCTCCAGTATCTTAAGTCCGTGGACAGGATCGTTATAATGGAAATGGTGAGAGATAGGGATATCTTATACTTGAGTTAAGACTTCTATCAATCCGTGGCTACCAGCTGAGGTGAGTTTCCTTTTACAGCATACCAATCAAGCTCTTTCCATGCTGTTTATAAGTGGTGTCCCAGATCTCGTATCTTTGAGTAGACAGATTGAATGTCCACTGAATAATACAATTATGCACGAACCAGACAATCGACAAAGTCACAGATTTATTTGTCCTTTCTGCTCGGATCACGAGAGAACGATTCCTAAGACAATTTTATGACCCAATCTGACTAATCTGAGATCTACCGCCAGAATAGTTAACCCTTTATTAGATAATCATTATTGGTCGAAAAAATTAGGCAGTTTAATTCTCTTTGAGAATGCCAATTATTGCACACAAAACGCCGGGAATTCAAATTTTCGAAGACATGGCAATATTTTAAATCACATGATTATTTTCAAGTCAGATTAGGCAAATAGCCTTAAAAACTGAATCCAATAGAAAGAAACCTGAAGTTGAAATGTTTCTGCTCCATATTTAGGCTTCTGATCTTGAGTTACCTTTTTTTCTATAATTAGAGTTCAAAACCTGAAAGGCATGGAAAGGGTTTTTCTAAAGATTATATTTCATTATTCCATAATATTCTTCGCCGTTGATGTCTCCAAAACGGTTGCACAATGTAAATCTTCACGCAATCATTGAGACCTATGAGATAAGTGTATATCCCAGATATTGCAAGTTGTTCAACAGGGTTGAGGGCCATGATAGATTTATGTGAAACTAGGTAACCTTCCCAAATATCTTCTCCAGAACCAGTGAAACGGTCGACTCTAGCACTGGAAAGTCCTTACGTATATGCATTTTAACACCGTGATCAAGACTATCTTATTTCTGGAGCCAAAAATATCTCCCGTATTTACTGGAGGTCGATGTAAAATAGTTTGCACAAGTCTTCAAATTCACATTTGAAAGATGTTAGGACCATTTTTTATGCCAACCATCATCCGGGTTAGGGATATACTTGTGTGTGTTGAAATAAACGGTGTTGACGACAAATGTTGGCACATATATATTATACAACATTGCCAGCAAGAATAATATAATTCGAAAGTAGTCCTGCGAACAGCATACAAAGGTGTGCGATGTAGCCGCATCGTATATCAAAAAATTGTAACCATAACGAAAAGCTATGTCTTGTATCCACCGTATTCTTGGGTCTGAATGTTAGATGTCAGATTTCCTGTAGAGTCATATGGTTGCTTTTTAGTCAGCAGACGTCGTCAATTTTCCCCACCTCTTGCATATTCCTCCAATTTATTTTCTGTATATGGTAGGATTCTGCTGGTGGACTGTTAGTCCCCGAGGACCGCCCTCTGTACATGTCCCTCGACAAATATATGTAGGTTTATTGTTTCGGTGGGAAATTTAAGCCGTACGACGTCGGACATTACGGGTCAGTTTTTCTATGTTTCTTGTATTTACCAGGTGACCCCATGGTAAGGGGTTTACCCCATCAGACGTCCATGATGCTCATCCATTAACATCAGATGAGTTGTTTGAGCTGATCTGTCACCACAGCTCCTGAGCTAGCGTATCTAATTTCGCTTAAGCCGGTGCTAGGCACCGTGTGGATACTTCATAGTCTCCACATGAACAGCTGCAATAGAAGCGCGGCTGCGTTACTAAGGCTACGTCCCAGAATCCTCCTAGACTTTCTTTTGGAGTCATATGTTTGGTTTTTTAGTCACCAAACGTCGTCAATTTTCCCCACCTCTTGCATATCGCTCCAGTTTGTAACTTAAGATGCAGACAAAGGAATATTGAGCAGAAATAATTCAACCCATAGTTATCAGTGTATGATTTCAAAACAAGGACTCCCTTAGCTGTCCCTATGTTATTACAATACGAGTTACGGCTCCTGGGAAATTGCCCAATATGTTTTTTCCTGAGAAGGCAAATTCTTTCTCTCGATTTTTGAGGCAACTGCGGAATGCGGTGCGGAATGTTGGGTCTGGGAATCTGATGTCATGTAAAACTGTTGACCGCTTTTCTCTTGCAAGAAACTAACCTATGTTTATACTTTGATTGTCTTTTTGAATTTGGTGCTAATGCTGTTAAATGGAATATGGAATAGATCTTTGGTCATCTTTAATGGACGACGGCTGAATAATGAATGACTGACCAGACGCTTGTAAATTACACCTTGAACTTAACCCTACAGGCACATCTAATTTAGACCTATATCTCTATAAAAATGAAGCGGGCCTTCTCTCTCGTCGACTGTATGACAAAAGAGATGATTACACTTTCGACATCGTAAACTATCCCTTTCTGGACAGTAATATTCCAGTGGGACCTGGATATGGCGTATACATATCACGCCTAGTAGCATTTGCTAGATCATGTGTTAAATGTGACGATTTTAATCAACGTCACAAAACATTGTTGCAGAAACTTATAAATCAGGGCTACACCACCAAGCGCCTCCACTCAAAGTTTCTTAAATTTGGCGATACATATCGCATGCTGATAGCAAAATACGAGCGTAGCGTGCAAGATCTATGGCGTTACGTTTCGTAACTTGTTCCGCTTAACCCGGGGCTAGGGGCCATATGAACCCATGTACTTCAAGAGCCTCATGGTACTCATATGAACAGTCACAATCAAAGCGTGACTGAGATACATCATTCTTTAGATGACGACTTTACAACGAATATTATGGATTAAGAATACTGATCGGCGATACGGATTTGATATTTTTGGAACATCATGATGTCTTGCCGGCATCATTGAAAACTGTTGACCGCTTCTCTCTTGCAGGAAACCAGCCTATGTTTATGTATATTATGATTGTCTTTTTGAATTTGGTGCTAATACTGTTATATGGAATATGGAATAGGTCTTTGGATTATGGACGCGGATATTCTCTAATGGACGACGGCTGAATTATGAATGACGGACCAGACGCTTGTAATTGTTTCAATAACTGTGAAAATGTGACGGCATTTCATAAAATCTAGAGATCGAGTGTCGATAAATTACTACAGGATAGTTAGAATGTTTTGCATGGTTTACGTTATTACACTAATTGATTATTTCTCTTTTCAGGGTTTAACGATAGGTGTTGGATCATTTGAAGAGTTGCAAAAGCAGGGAAAAAGTTACTTTACAAACCATATTACACCTGTTGAGCAAAGCTACTTTGATGACGGTGGTAAACAATCTCATGCGGCCGTAAGTAGATATGTTAGCTTATTGTCTCTATAGTTCTCGGATCTGGAATGACAAACTGGTAATATATTGCATTATTATCCCACAAGCAAATTTGTATTCAATATCGGGATTATGATGGGTTAAAAGGTCGGGTCGTATAAACCCATACACCGCGAGTGATGTCTTGCTACCCGGGGTATATAAAAAACAACTCACGTGCGATTGGAAACGACGCTCTCGCTTCGAAACTTCAGCTGACCATATCTCAATATTTATGGAATAACTTTCGCTCACTTGTCAAAATTTAATGGAATAAAGTCTTAGTGCATCATTTTCACTGAAGTTTCCGACATAAAACTCACCGAAAGGTGTCATTTGTTCCAAAAGTCAGTTTCCGAACGAAAGAAAACAATGTTATGTTGTGGCGCGTTTCCCGTAGTAAGTAGCAAAATGCGGAGAGTTCCGTAACCGAAATGACTCGCTGAATTTGTCCGGTGTACCGTTAGTTCCAAATGATAAACCTTTTTCAATATTTTTGTTTCAAGATAAAAAAAGGTTTGAGGGATAATAAATTCTTTATTTTGGCTTTCCCCTGGGTGTATGGACAGTTACGACCCTCCCTGAAACTCATACACCCTTCGGCTGACATATTATCATTATATATGTCATACATATTATCATTATATGTCATACGGTTCATCTGACGACGATACAGCTCACCAAACTCCAGTGTACGAGTTGTCACAGCGAAACAGCTCACCAATTACCAATATACGGGTTGTCAGAGCATTTCCATCATTGCTCTCTAGATTTGTATCTAATACCGCTGATGCCGGTGCTAGGGGCCGTGTGGTCATATCATCCAAGTTGCCACATGAACAGGTACAATAAAAGCGTACCTGAGATACAACACATATCACGAATCGTTAGGTTCTTGGTATGTGCTTTAGAATAGGTTAACCGGAAGACTATACTGTGAAGTCATGTGGCTCTGTCAGTATGTCGGCACCTCTTCCCACTTCTCTTATATGTGTTGTAATTTTTACCTGTATATGACGAGATTCTGCTGGTGGACGTTTCGCCCCCGAGGCCCGCCCCCTGTACAGACCTTTTGGTCTTTTATATATGTTGACATTTGTTGGAAGTTGATGCTGGGTCGACATCGGGCCTTACAGACTAGTCTTTTGTGTTAATTACCGTCATTTACATCTGACGACGATACAGCTCACCAATCGCCAATGTACGAGTTGTCACAGCGAAACAGCTCACCAATTACCAGTATACGAGTTGTCAGAGCATTTCCATCATAGCTCTCTAGATTTGTATCTAATACCGCTTATGCCGGTGCTAGGGGCCGTGTGGTCATATCATCCATGTTGCCACATGAACAGGTACAATAAAAGCGTACCTGAGATACAACACATATCACGAATCGTTAGATTCTTGGTATGTGCTTTAGAATAGGTTTACCAGAAGACTATTTTGTGAAGTGATATGACGCAGTCAGTATGTCGGCACCTCTTCCCACTTCCCTTATATGTGTTGTAATTACAATAGGTTAACCAGAAGACTATACTGTGAAGTCATGTGTCTCTGTCAGTATGTCGGCACCTCTTCTCTTATATGTGTTGTAATTTTTACCTGTATATGGCGAGATTCTGCTGGTGGACGTTTCGTCCCCGAGGCCTGCCCCCTGTACAGACGTCTTGGTCATTGATATATGTTGGCATTTGTGGGAAGTTGATGCTGGGTCGACATCGGGCCTTACAGACTAGTCTTTTGTGTTAAATGCCGTCATTTTCATCTGACGACGATACATCTCCAGTGTACGAATTGTCACAGCGAAACATCTCACCAATTACCAATATACGAGCATTTCCATCATAGCTCTCTAGATTTGTATCTAATACCGCTTATGCCGGTGCTAGGGGCCGTGTGGTCAGATCATCCAAGTTGCCACATGAACAGGTACAATAACAGCGTACCTGAGATACAACACATATCACGAATCGTTAGATTCTTGGCATGTGCTGTAGAATAGGTTAACCGGAAGACTATACTGTGAAGTCATGTGGCTCTGTCAGTATGTCGGCACCTCTTTCCACTTCCCTTATATGTGTTGTAATACATATTATCATTATATATGTCATACATATTATTACCTCGGTGGTCAATATTTCCGCTATAGCCGTTAAAGTGTTAAAACAACAAAACCAATATGCCAGCCACAAAATAAGGTTATAGGCTCCATGGAATTACATGTATTTGAAATCTCTCGATCTCTATTTCTTTATATAGATCTGTGATATCAATGGGACATCATATAAGGGTACAAACATGAGAGAAGTAGATGATGAATATCACGTCATTTTACTTGCAACATCTTGACAGTGAGCGCGAGTAAACGTTTAAGTCTCATCCATATTATAATTATGTCCCTTCTGGTCCATCAGTCAAAGGGGTGAACCTTGCACTGGAGATCCCACAATAGGTTTTTACCGATTTGGCATCTACAGACGATGTAGATGATGAATATCACGTCATTTTACTTGCAACATCTTGACAGTGAGCGCGAGTAAACGTTTAAGTCTCATCCATATTATAATTATGTCCCTTCTGGTCCATCAGTCAAAGGGGTGAACCTTGCACTGGAGATCCCACAATAGGTTTTTACCGATTTGGCATCTACAGACGATGTAGATATCAAAACCGAAGGGTACCCACCCTTGAGACATTTTGATAAAATCAATTTTCCATGGCAACCATGGAAATGGAATGGGAATCATTTTATCAATATCTAAATAATTTGATTATCCTTCTGCCTAGGGATATAAAACTTACCACACTATATCTCTGAGTCAAGCTCTACACGGCAATGTAAAAATATTCAAGATGCTCGCACTGGTGACGTCATCGTGACATAGTTTACGGCAAATGCATTTTTTGACCGAAGTTTTTCTTACTTATTTTCATTTATGCCATTTTTGCACCATGCACTGAGGGATAAATTACAAAATATTTGAGTGATATGAAATAAAACAGACCTACTCTTTGGCATTTTTCATTATATTATTTTGCTCTATACAGTAAGTTATGGACCATTTCTTTCTAGTATCGATTTAGGGTCCACGTAGATCCAGTTACCTTAACATAAACAGACACAAGGTCAAATATTCATTGAAAAGATATTTCCTTAAACATATGCTGTCATATTTGTAGAGTTTATATTAATTACAGGTCCAAATTAATCTATTTTCTGTTATAAACACAAAGAGGTAATAAAGTGTAACCTCTGATATTTCCTCTTAGAAAGAGAATTGTGCAGTTTAGTACTATGATCGGCTTGGCAACACGCCGTTTAGTCAGATATATAGAGGGCCTGAATACATGGTCCATAAAAGGAACCAAACTAATACCATATGAAGTTGACATTCCGGCCTGGATTTGGGTTGGGAATCTGCCCCTTTAACGATCTTCTTCCCGGTACTCTGGAACTAAGAAACAGAGCTTACCTGTTTAACACTTTATAGCTAATTACGTTGTGATATTCACAAAAGCGGAGCATCAAGTGTAAATTCAAGATGGCGACCAAGTGGTCGTGATAAATTGGTATCTTGGCAATTTTATCTTCTAAATGTGTTCCTATTCCAGCGCAAAAATGCCCTGAACTGTTTATTTCATATTACAAAATTATTCTCCAATTTATTACACAGTTTAGGCGGAAAAAAAATTCATAATGAAATATTCGAAAACCCCGTCCAAAAATCCAGCTAACAAATGCGTTTTCCTTCACGTGCCGTCAACAAAACGGCCATCTTGAATATTTTTACATTTACAGGTAAAGCGTGGAAAGATTTTTAACGAAAATAACTAGATATTGATGAAGTTATTCGCATTCCTATAATATCAGTTATTTTGCCATGTGGTTGCCATATTAAGTGTTTAATCAAAATGGCCAAGAAAGATCGTTCTCTTATCTACTATTAGAGACAACTCCAATATTGGTCCAGCTGACTATCAGTGCATGTTCAATAGACCATCAAACAGCCATAAATCATTTCTGCCTTTATCATCTCATATTTCCGTTATCGATGGACGTCATACTAACATACCTTTGACCCTTCCGTGGTTTCACCAAGTGTGTACTGGGCATGTTTCAGAATATGAAACAGATGATATATCTAATGGTTGCGGGAAATAAATGTTAAAATGATTTCACCAATACGTACGTTATACTCAGACTCATATTCCCACGAAGTAGGCTCTCATTTGCAAATTGTCCGGTAATGAGTGAGTCAGTCTGCCCATCCGAATCCGAATATCCGGCAAAATAAGGAGAACCGTTGACATTAGAACCTTGATTTTTGGCATGAACGTGCATTAGGGGACTGTTACCAGCAAGTCCTGAGTTGACCTACTTTTGATGAAAATTTGACCTACTTAGGTGACCTATAACCCTCGAAATTGGTAAAAACATTTCCTAATGCCTCCTAAGGCCATGGAAATGCGCTTAATTAGGTCAATATCAGTGTGTCCTGACCTAACTGGCTCAAGGTCAATCTGACCTACATTCTAACCCAATTTCTGACCTAATTAGGTGACCTAGAAACCTCGAAATTGGCAAAAACATGTCTCAATGCCTCCTACAACACTTAAATCATACCAAACCCTACTCCGTAGGTCCTGTGAAATTAGTCACACTGCCATGTAATACTATATGTCGTTAATTCGACATCCTACGTAACTTTCGTACTGAAAACATAATCTAATTGCAACTTGGTTATCATTAACCAAACGAATTCGTGTGGATAACAACTTCTTTGTTTAAAAACTGGTGACGTTCCACTGTAGTTACTAACAGCGTATTCAAACCAAACGACAAATGTTAGAATGATTGGTTTAAAAACAGGAATATTACTTTCGAGATAATCATTTGATTTGAAAAGGCTGTTAGTAATAACAGCGGAACGTCACCAGTTAATAAACAAAGCAGTTGTTAGCCATAATAACACGTTTGGTTACTAGTTTCCAACTACTAAAATGTCGCTCAAAGAAGCTATTGGCTATCATTATTTGAATCACTGATCACGAAAACATATAAATGGACACCAAGATCAAGAGATTCGAGAAGGCTTTACCGTTATTGTCATACCAACGATGGTCCCAGGTTCACCATTCTGAATTAATTGATAATCACATATGACTTGTACCAAAGTGAAAACCACAAAGGTGTTGATTTGGATGTAACAAATATAGATGCTGAGTGGCTGACTTATAGTGGTAATTTATTAACATTTTTCGCCATTTCAGGAAATTACTGATGCGGTTGAATCGTTCTAACATTGTGTATTTTCAGAATAAAGATTCACAGAAAGCAGTTTCTTTTGAAGAGGAATCCAACGGTCAGGACAGTATTGATATTCAGGTGTATCTGGGATATTTGAAGGCCGGGTATGGCTGGATTCTCTGTCCTGTCTTCCTTCTACTCGGTCTTCTGGCACCGGTATGTGAAGATTCGTTTATATCGTGACAGCTCTTGAACATGTGTATATAAATTTGGTAGGAATTTGGTAGGCGGTAAGCGAGATGGTCTAGTTGTCCTCCAACCCCAGCCTACGTTTCAAATTGAGGTAGCAAACGTATTAGTCGGCCAGCCAAGAACCTCAAAAACGCTTTTAAAAACTTTCTATGGCATTTTTTGTTACAAATGGGTACCCATGCTAAATTAGTTCTTTGAGTGGTAGGGATCAAGGTAGGAGAGGATACCACCCTGATTTTGGTCAATTAAGGTCATTTTGGGGTCACTCTTGGGGTCAAATAAGGTCAAACATGGGTAAAACTCGGTTATAAATTAACATCCACCGTATTGTTTGTTATCAATGAGTATCCAAGCTGAATTAGTTGTAAGTAATGTAGAGTGTACAGTAGTCGTAGATAACACGATAATTATAAGAATTAAGGTCATTTTAGGGTCACTTTTGGGTCAAATGAGGTCACAAATTTGTGAAAATCGGTTATATGAACAGTACTAATTGTTACGATTGGGTATTCAAGTTGAATCAGTTGAATGTAGCGTAGGCTTAGATGTAGTCCTCGATAACACGTTAATTATTAGAATTAAGGTCATTTTAGGGTCACTTGTGGGTCGATTGAGGTCCAAAATTGGTGAAAATCGGTTAAAAATTAATATTCACAGTACTAATTGTTTACGAATGAGTATCCAAAAAGAATTAGTAGTATGTAGTGTAAGGTTTAAATTAGTCATAGATAGCACGGTAATTATTTAAACTAAGATCATATTAGGGTAACGTTTTGGTAAATGAGGTCAAAACTAGGTACAAATCGGTTATAAATTAACATCCGCACTAATTGTTACGAAAGAGTAGACAGGCGAAATTAATTGTATGTAGTGTAGGGTTTAAGGTATAGGCATAATAACCATTATGTAACCATTATATTGTCTATCGATGATTATTTTTCTAGCTGATGATTTGTAAGAATAGAGCCAAACTAGGCCCATAAATTGTCAGATCGATCTGTTTTGTGAAGGGGCTTGGCTTTGAGAAATTGCTACTTTCAGCTCCACAATACCTTGAATTATAAGAGCAAAATGAGAATATGAGTCTCAGATGAATTAACCCACATGGTCACCATTTTGAATTTATTCTCAGCTGAATTGTATTCTCAGCTGAAGATTATGCCAACAGACTAAAAATGGGCATGTAATAAGCTACGGCGTTATTCTGCTCAGTTTCAAAAAGTTTGTACCTTGAATAAAAATATTCTAACAGTAACACGAAAAAAGAAGAATTTCCAGATGACCCCTTATGTTCGCCATTTTGAATTTAACTATCATTTTTAAGCTGACGACTAAGCAAGTAGATTCAAAATGGGTTAAAGGTATCTGGCTATAATACGAGACCCTTCGGTTTTCATTTGCACAATCAACTAAGAATAATGCCGTGATATACCCGAGCAACACGGAAAAGCAAGAGATTCAAATAACTCCACACAGCTGCCATATTGAATTCGAACATCGTATTTTGAACTTGGGGATATGCAAATAGATTCAAAATGGGCGTAAGTTTTTAGGCTATGCTAAGAGATCCCTCTGTTTTGATAAATTTACACAATGAGCGAAGAATAGTGCCTTGAAGTAAACGAGCAACATGAAAAAATGTGATTTTCAAATGACCCCATATGGCCACCATATTGAATTTGATCATCAAATCTTGATCTTAGGGATACGTAAGAGGATTCAAAAAGAGCATAAATTGTTGCGCTATGCTTGGAGATCCCTCAGTTTTGATCATTTTGCATAATGAGCCAAGAATGGTGCCTTCAACTATACGAGCAACGGCCAAAAGTGTGATTCTCAGATGGCCCCATATGAACGCCATTTTGAATTTGCCCATCAAATTTTGATCTTAGAGATATGTAAATAGATTTAAAATGGACATAGGATATTAGGCTATGCATAAAGATCCCTCGGTTTTGCTAAATTTGCATAATGAGCAAAGAATAATGCCTTGAACTACACGAGCAACCACCAAAAGTGTGATTTTCATATGGACCCCATATGGCCGCCATTTTGAATTTGACCATCAAATCTTGATCTTAGAGATATGTAAATAGATTCAAAATGGACATAGGATGTAAAGCTATGCATAGAGATCCGTCAGTTTTGATAAATTTGCTCAGTGAGGAAAGAATAATGCCTTGAAATGCAGGAGAAACAGGAAAAATTTTGGATGACCCCATATGGACGCCATTTTGAATTTGACCATCAAATCTTGATCTGTGGGATATGTATTAGATTCAAAATGGGAATAGGATGTTAGGCTATGTATAGAGATCCCTCGGTTTTGATAAATTTGCGCAGTGATGTAAGATTAATGCCTTGAACTACACGAGCAATATGATAAATGTGATTTTCCGATTACGCGCCTCTTCGCCATTTTGATTTAAAACATCATATTTTAAGCTGAGAATTAAGCAAATAGATTCAAAATACGCGAAAGATGTTAGGCTTTGATGGGAGATTCCTTTGTGTTAACTAATTTGCACAGTGGGCTAAGGGTAATACCCATTACATAAATAACCTGAAAAAGGGCGATTTATGCATGAACCCACGTGAGCGCCAGTTTTAATTAACGCATGATGGTTAATCACTAAAATTACAGAAATAGGTTCAAAATCAACAAAATATAATATTCCAAAACTACTTAAAGTCTTTGCTCTCGATTTTGAATCATTCTGGTGATAAAATTCGCCCCGTAGAACTACTTAGATTTAATACCCATTTCTTTTACAAGGAATTTCACACAAAAATGATTTAAATTGTTTTAAGGCCCATCTTTTGGCCATCTTTGGATGTTATTTGACCTCGAAATGACCTGATAATGATCTCAATTGCCAACGTTGCCTATAAAAGAACTAATAGTTGCCTCATTTTTGACCCCATTTGACCCGTAAAGTGAACATAAAATGCCCTCATTTCCAATAATTAACGAGCTAGCCATACCTGCGTTAAAGCCATACAGTACATAAAACCAATTTAGCGTGGATAGCCGTTGGTAACAAACATCACAACGGAAATTAAGTTAGGAACGACTGTTACCAATTTTGACCTTATTTAACCCCAAAAGTGACCCCGAAATGACCTTTAATGTCCAAAATCCGGGTGGTATCTCCTCCCACCTTGAACCCTAACACACAAAGAACTAATTTAGCATGGGTATCCATTTGTAACAAACAATGCCATCAAAAGGTACATTTCGTGTCCTTGGCCGGCCTACTATATATCGTTGGCCTGATATTTAGCCGTAAAATATGCTTGTCGATCAGATTTGATTATTGCAAAGTATATGAATCATGAAATATTCACATACAAGCGTCTGGTCCGTCATTCAGTATTCAGCCGTCGTCCATTGAAGAATCTCCGCGTCCATAACCCAAATCTCATATCGCATATAACAGCATTAGCATCATTGAGAAAAAACAATCATAGTATATATATAAAATCAGTCTACTTTCCGGCAAGACAGAAGCGGTCAACAGTTTTTCAAGACCTCATGATGAAAAATATCAAAACCGTATCGCTGATCTGTATTCTTAATCCATATAATTTTCTTTAAAAGTCGTTATCTAGAGAATGATGTATCTCAGTCACGCTTTGAGTGCGACTGTTCATTAGAGTATCATGAGGATAATGAAGTAAATGGGTTCAATTTAATCGGCATTGATCCAAGTTTTTCGTGTAGTTGTCTACAAACTTGGGATTTTGTACCATTTTCAATATTCCACGAATTCAGCTGTTCTAAGTTGTTAAAAATAAAGGCTATTCCAAATTAGTAAAATATCAAGATCACAATGGACATGACATCTGGGCCTATATTAGACTGCCCAATGTTGAAAATAATCGTTAACAGAGAAATAAGAAAGCGTCAGATCTGACATTCAATAGTCGTTGACCAAGAAGAATTTTGACTTTCAGAATTACAAGACGCTACTCAAACCTGATCATTAGCGCCAAAATATAAGCATGCAAGAAAAGTTGTACCTCTGTCACATTATCGTTGTGCGTGTTCACATAAACTCGACGAATATATTTTATCACACGATTTCATACTGACACAGGCGCTTAGAGCCAAGCTACGAATCGTAACTTCAAGAATGATGTATGCTAATTCCGCATTTTTCAATCGGTATGTGATATTAATCGCCAAACTTGAGACACTGGGAGACGCTTTATATAATAGCCTTTCAAACCAGTTTTTGCAATAATGTTTTTTTTATCTGAAATATTGAAAGTTGTCACAAGATCTAGCAAATTTCACCTGGCGAGATATGTATACAAAATAAGCATGAGCTTTGGAAATTTTAGTATCCACAGCGGGATAGTTAATAATGTTGGAATTGTGGCCAATTTATCCTCCAAGCCTAATCCCAGTATTCAGTTCATTCCGTCATTTTTGGCTTGAAAACGCTGTTAGTAACTGCAGCAGAACATCACCAGCTAATAAACAAAGAAGTTGTTATCCATAATAACTCGTTTGGTTACTAGTTTCCAACTACTCAAATGCCGCTCAAAGAAGCTATTGGTTATCATTACGTGCATCACTGATCATGAAAACATATAAATGGACACAAGATCAAGAGACTCGAAAAATGCCTTTCAAAGAGCATTCGATCTTTGCAGTATGTTTATGACCAACTTAAATTATGGAGTAACACAGATTTCGTATTGGGCCAGACATATGATAGACCACGCCGTAGTACTAGTAAGCTGTCCAAGTAGTCTAGGAACGAAGCTGCAAACACAAAAACATCATCAGGTTCAGTGATCATCACGTCACCAGTGATACGTTCCATAGAATTTGGTAGATGCTTTATCACGCCCGTAATTCGGATAACTACATGGACCCAATGAGTTGCCTATGGTATCGAAGCTGGGTCCCAGGGAATTTCAAAATAGCACAAGGTCCAACGAAGAGATCACAGCGAATCCCTTCACATTATTCAATGTTCCGCAATTTGAGATAGCGGAAGTTTAACGCAAATGTGCTTAATGGCAAAGGAGTAGTTTCACTACTAGAGGCCGTATGAACCCCATGTACTTCAAGATCATCATGATGTTCCTATGAACAAACACAATCTGAGTGTGACTGAGATACATAATTCTCGAGATAATGACTTTACAACGAAAATCATATGGATTGAGAATACTGATCAGCTATCCCCACTTGATATTTGAAACATCATAATTTCTTACGGGCATCATTGAAAACCGCTTTTCTCTTGTAGGAAATGTATATCATGATCGTGTTTTAATTTGGTGTTAACGCTGTTATACGAATAAGGCATTTGGATTATGGACGCGGAAATTCTTTGATGGATGACGGCTGATTATTAAACGACGGAGTAGACGCTTTTACGGCAGTAAAGTCAAAATTTAATTCCTATAATTCTACACAAAAAGCTGTTTCCTACAGAAAACTTACAAACAAACAAACAAACAAATTTACAAACAAACAAACTTACAAACAAACTTACAAACAAACAAAATTGATGTAAAACGGCGTTGATTTACGTTTGAAATTGGGTTTCTAAATTTTCGTAATGTACATAACCAAAGTGAATGAAAGCTACCCTTAACATCATGGAGAGATCATATAATATGTACTACTGTGCCATTGCTACTGTTCAAGGGTTTACCCCATAAAACTATCATTCTCTTTTTATCTTAATGTTTAGTGGCATCAATCCAACCTCACCATAGACTTTCTACGTTTCAACATGTTCTTTTATCCTTTTATATTTTGCAATAATAACTTACATAATTACCTAGACTCTTGTCACATGGTGGTGCAGCTCTTCCGACCATCATTTAACTGGTTATGGACCACATGATGCCCAGTACCAGGAACTTATCGCATTGGTGACTGCTCGATCGATTCCGTCGGATCTCCTGCTGTAACATATGATCCGCTAGACCAATTACATGCAAAGGCTGTGCGTCCGCCCACATAGTCGTCATAGTATTCCCCCTCAGAAGTTAAGCCCGGCGCACACGAGAGATATCACGGCCTCAATTGCCTGTCAGCTCAGGGGCTAGCTCTCGTGTGGTTCCAGCGCACACGGCGAGAAAAAGTTTCACGAAATTGATTTCAGTTCCCGCACAACGTCTTCTTCAAGACGGTTTGGAAGAGTCGTGCGTATGAATCGCGTGAAAATAACATACGATTCATTGGCCGGTCCAATAAAACTGTCGAACTGTTGAGGATTTGGCCTTGCGAGGCGAAATTATCAAACAAGTTTGATATTTTTCCCCCGGCCTCGCGAGGCCAAAAACTCACCAAAACCTGCCCGCACACGAGAGCTAGCCCCTGAGCTGACAGGCAATTGAGGCCGTCAGCTCAGCTGATAGCTCTCGTGTGCGCCGGGCTTTATCATGAGAAAACATAACAGTTTAATAGTCCTACAGCTGACACGCGCTGTGGGGAATTTGAAAGTTGTTGCAACATTGTTGTCAGTCTAAATTGACCAGTGCTGGTCGAGTCAGTAATCGGCGTAGTCAGTAGCCTACGTTATAATACGAGACCGTGCCATTGGACCATATCTTTCAGTCTTTTGCATACTTTGCCCTCAACGAATGACTGCCGTTCATCCTTCGATTCCTTTGCCGGAGGAATGTTTTACAGGTACTGGCGTTATTCTTAAATGCTGATTACTAATATTGCATGTTGATCTTTCAAGCGGCGTTATGTATGTGCTTTCAGATTTTCGTTGTTTTAAGCGACTTGAACTTATTGAAATGGTGAGTATGATAAAATACACCTAAAATTAGTTTAGATTTATATTTAGATTTTAGATTTCTGATAAACCGTGAAGCGTCAGTAACTGGCAATTTGTCCAAATGGTTTCAACTCCAAAGCACCAAGCATTTTGAATTATATTTAAGAAAATGCTCATAGCGAATGCTATAATCACTTAATCACGTGACCTCAAGCGAAGTCAGTATTGAAAGTTGGATAGTTCTAAGTGTTAATGATTCGTAAAAATACTTTATTAAAAACATACTCTATTTTGAAAAGTGTTGCAATGGGGAAATCACGTTCTGTGTCTTATCTCCCCTCTACGAAACGATCTCGAATTTATTTGAACATGAATGACTCATACCCTAACATAGGTTCCAACTGTGGAATACGGCTTCATACCTAATGTATAATGCTCCGACCATATTGAGACATAATATGAGTATCATTATTAAAAAATCTATACATGGCATCCATCCCATATACCTGAATTGTATTGTATTACAGGAGCAAAGGACAAGAAACCGTCACGATATACCAAAATCATACGGCCACAGACACTGTCATAAGAGATATACGTGCATCTAGATGCCGATTCCACTGTGAGGAATCACATAATACGTCAGGGAGTAACTGGCGAGGATATAACCAAGAACAGTTATATTATACAGTATTCTACGGATGCTCATGGATAGGACTTCTCCTCAGCTTTGTGACGATGGCATTATTTGTGTCATTGGCAAGTCGAAATCTTCATAAAAAGATCTTCCCTTTTGTCATGGCTGCTAAAATGAGATTCTTTGACAGCCAGCCTATAGGTAAGAGAGAGATCACTCTTCCTCAAGGCATGAAAATTGAATGTCGAACTACATGGATTTTTTATTTTGTCAGTTTGTTTCCATCGTTCAAACGGGGTCCACGACAAAACACCCATGAGACAAAACACCCACTGAAAAAAAAACCAAAAGACAAAACATTCACGAACAAAACTCCAAAACACAAAAAAATACCTTGTATCAAAAAACATTTTGTAGAAAATTTTCTCTCAACAATTATGACTTTTACTTTGAATACACACACTATAAAATAAAACATTATTAAATTATTATATTTAACATATGTATGATGATAGATCAGCATTAGCTAAATTAATTCTTTACATGTAGATGACTGATCCTAATTTAATATTTATGTATTGTGCATTATGCATATATCACATACATACACACAAGTGATATTTTTTCCAAGTACCGTGAAGTGTTGTATGTTATATATTTATTTTTATAGATCTATATGCTTAAAAGTGATGAATTGGATTTAAACATAATTTTTATTCGCCATGTGATGAATCTATATAGTGCCTGATGTAATAATAAATCATTCACAGGAAGTGAAATTTCCACCACAAAATCTGGGGGTGATCAAATTTATTAGAACGAAACGTTGACCACAACCGTCATATGTGACGATGGGTATTCATGTTGAAAGGCACCGATGTGGTTTTCTTGCTACAGATCAACAGAGACTAAGAGACAATTATGATTTAAAATAATTCTAAAATGGTCAAGCACGTTTGACGTCAGAAACGAAATTGATTATTATTCTTAGCAGGTGGATGATATGAGCCACAGTGCCTTGTTGTATACAATATTTCCTTTCTGTCTTAGCAAACTACATTCATTAAGAGAAACGTTTAATATGAGAAAGAATGTAACAGAACAGTAATGAAATGACAGCATATCCTACAGAAGTATTAAACCTCACTAGAAGTAGGAACAAAGTTGACAATGATCTTCGAGTATATTAATATTTGGCATTCAGATTAACCATGTTAAACGACGCGATATCCTTACTTGTGATACCGTTATTTCTGAGATCAACAATGTATCAGAATTGTTTGTTCATATTTGTAGGAGGGATTTTGAACAGATTTTCCAGCGATTTTGGTTTTGTAGACACTGTTTTGCAATACTACATATTGTTGTGCTCTACGGTAAGTAAATCATCTCCATTTATCCCATGTAGAGTAAAGGTTTACGGGAATAGTTACATGACACGGAAGATGCAACATGAACTTCACAAACTGATGATTTGAGACTCCGGTTGTGATATTTGTGCCAAATCGCTCTGTGTCCGCATGTCGGGATTTTCGTTCTGTGCAAATGACTTTATGGATATTATCAACATAGTACACAGCCAGAATAAAGGTGATACTTATCACCCTAAAATGGTGATGACAGCATCACCCAAAAAAGGTATCGAGTTAGAGCCATTACCCTTTTCCATCATCACCTTAAAAGGGTAATGGCTGTCACCTTAAAGGGGTAATGGCTATCACCCTAAAAGAGTGATCAGCATTGAGTGCAAATGTTTAAGTCATCGCCCTAAAAGGGTAATGGCTATCACCCTAAAAGGGTGACGACCTGGGCCATCGCCTTAAAAGGGTGACGAAATTTGCCATCACCCTTTTTCATCACCTTTAAAGGGTGATGAACAGGCATCATCACCATAAAAAGGTAATGGGCTATCACCCTTTTTCTGGCTGTGTATTATCGACACAGTCTAAGAGTCCGATACAACAGTCGGGATGAGGGGACAATCGCGTGTAAAGAATCACCACATCCATAGATTCTTCTCGTACGAAGCTGGTATCACATGTCAAGTCGATATAGCAAGCTAGTCTCTGAGAAGATAGAATCCATCCAATGTTTTCATTATCGCCATGAAGTCAATATAACGTTATCATCATCGAATCTTAGTAGCACCCTTTCCCGAAGGTGTATAATATATATCACTGCCGCTCTTTCGGGTTGGAGGTAAGGTATTCTGCTTCCGATAAGTAAAGATCCGGGATACCGACCGGGAATTCCCTGTACCAGCGTGCCTGGCCGAAAGTTCTATGTACTAGAGTGATAATACCCTTTCAGAATTAGGCTGTACAGGTGCTCATTTGTGACAATGGTTCTTTGGGTCATTTTCAAGAGTGGGGATGCATCAATGTCAGGCTTGGGTCTGAGAAAGTAACACAAATATCTATCAAGTATTAGCATATTTATCAAATTGATTTTAAATCTTACAGAGGTTTCTCCAGCTGCTGGTGTTCATGGGAACCATATACTTCATCAATTACTGGCTCTTAGTCGGCCTCATTCCGTTCGTTGTCTGTCTGTACGCTGTGGCGCGCATGGCTGTTCCCACGATTCGGCAGATAAAACGACTGGAAGCTGTGGGTATGTAGGTCACGAACCACCATTGAATTTTCTGGGTGTAATATTATTATTAGGACTTGAGTCCCGGCGGACATAGATTGGCCATTACACCTGACTGGATCAGAAATGGTCTGTGACGTATTTCAAAATGTTTCTGTAGTATTTGACTCTCAAATATATCCAAACCACCTTTTCAAATTTTAATCCGAAATCTGGGCCAGTTTGACTGGCCAAATCCGGAATTTACCTTAATGATGTCGGGCGGGATGACCCTATATCTGGTGGTCTTATCTCGGAAAAATGGTCGGAATTGTATGCTGATTTTTTATATGTTTGAGCGGAAAGGCCAGGCTACCTGGTGTGGTGGGTCATTTATGACGGTGAATATCAGGGAATGTAATTTTTCCAATATGTTCTCAGCCAATTTACTACAGAGGAAGTAACGCGATTTTTAGTGGATTCTAAGCCTTTGCAGTAGCCAATCATTCCACTGACATTAGTATCGCATGAACACAAATAATTCCGAACTAATGGTATCGTAATTCACGCTGAGAATCATGTAAACGATAATGCACTTCTGTTCAGCGAAAACCCGTTATAATTGTTTTATTTTGTCAGTTTTGGAAGAGTATTTCCTGCTCATCTTTTCAGCCAGGAGTCCAGTTTTCTCGTTCGTGTCAGATACAATTCCTGGTCTGCCCACTATAAGATCTATGAGATTGTGCGATGAATATATCAACAAGTTCAACAGACTCCAAAATCTACGTTCTGTTGGGCTGTTCATGGTTTACGCAACAGAAAGATGTTATACGTTAGTCTGCTTACTGATGTTCTGGGTGTATTACAGTATTGTCGTCTTCACAACTATCTTCATGTATGAAGGTAAGCAGCTCTTTATCTGGAAGATTATTAGATATCTACTCTTTTCAAAGACGGTTAGATGGACATATTTTCTTTGTTCATGTGTAGGTGTCCACATAGTTTGCTAGTCGCATGGTTAGGGATATATTCATAAGCACAAAAACGAGTAGGATACTATATATTTGTAATTATTTAACTCTAAAAATAGGCCTATTTTGGTAGTTCTGCTGCTCGTTTATAAGATTATTTTCTGCTGTATATATATACAGACATATATTTAAATACATACTGATGCATTGGAAGAATCCATTGTCTAGTCGCTTTTATTCACTTTTTTTATCAAAAAGCAAAACCGGATCACGGCCATACAGTCTCCTCCAAAATGGTTAGTGCATTGTTAAAAATTCGACACTTTGACAGAACATTGTAGTTCTGTCGAATCAAATTGATGCTAAAGTATTTCTTTCGACGGTTCCTGAATCTCTGAAGGATTTTCTGCGTTTTTAGCTTCCGACGGTAATATTCCTGTATTGGATGTACTATTCCAGACAGACTATAGTCAATCTATGCAAATGAGTTTTCGATAGAATGTGACTGGTAATTGTTGCGAATTTAAAAAACGTTTTCGATCACATACAGTAGACATCTAGTATTCCTTCGTTTTCATCCAACATGTATATAAATTTCCTATAATATGTGTTTGAAGTTTCTGCCTCATGTTGACGTAAAACGCCACGATATGCTTGTCGTATGATTTTGTAATTCATAAATCAAGAAAAGGACTTTCATATTCTGCTAAAAAAGAAGCAGCGTGCGTCAAGTTGATTCAGGAGAATAGCGCCAACAACCCAAGACAGAACTACACGGACCGGTTGCTAGGAATTTTTTTATTTCAGGAATGAATCAGGTGACTTGGGGGGCAGGGGCCTGATTTCAAACTTGTTTTTACACCCAAATGTCTCACCAGCAACCTAATAACGCTACAGACACTGCTCGAAAGAGTCCAGACAACATGTGAAGAAGTCTAATTCAACTCAACTGTGTCGTCACCAACAGCTGGTGTCGCTCCGTATGTGAGGACATTATTTTACAGATTCTCAGTGGTTTCGTGGTGATGTTTAGCTCCGATTGTTCCGTCCAAATTGTTGTTTGATGGTTCAACCTGGACGTCTTGTTTGGTGAAGACATACAGTCAAATCTATACATGAAATAGTTGTTCCAAAGACGTTACATGAGGTTCAGTCAACGTAATACAGTTTCATGGATAACCTGAGCTTACAACAAAATGCCAACAGAACGCGTTTCTGGGAGCAGCATGTGGTAGAAGGTATTAAATAACAGCACCAGTGGAGTTGCAAATTAGTGATTTTCTTTCAAATCCATTATCTTAAAACTATAGCCCATCATTTCATGTCCTCACATTTCAAGTCCACGGAACACCTATGAAAGGCGCTGGGTGGTGTATTTACGCCAGGCGGTATTCTCGCCAAACATCTGCAGCTATTGGAAGCTGCGTTTCTGGAAAATGTGGCAATAGCCCAACTTGGTCGGAACAGAACAGGGCTGTTCGTCATGTAAGGATCTCCAAACCGGGGACACCGTATGCAATACAGCCTGTCAGGTAGCTTTTCCAGGTTCAACAAAGTTTGCCTACATGTAGTCGCCTACTGTGTTTTCCTTACAAGACAAACAGGCCAGAAAACCTTGCGACAAACATACCATGCCGTTTTACGACAATAAGTGAAGTTTGACGGGAAAACGCAGCATAGCAATGAGCATCAAATGACTACAATGTTGGTTATGAACATTTTTTTAATTCGAGCGATTACAATCTAGTATTTTGGAAAAAGAAATTGTTTTACATTTGCATAGATGAATAATAAGATATTTTCACTGGTTCACTATTCGAATTACATCGCAGGTCGATCGTCTACGAAATGTCAAGTAAAATCATTCGGAGATTCACGAGCCGTCGAAAGAAATAGTTTCATTTTTCTGTCATTGTTTCGCATTTTTTATCATGCACTAATCACTGTGACTGAGACTGTACAATAAATATTAGCTTCATCCTTGATAATCGTTAATCATAAATAATCGTTAAAATCAAAGCCCCCTAGAGAATGAAACAAGTTACCCTCCGACTTGTACATCCATATCTTTATTCAAAACACTTACGAAACAATATCTACAAACAGATAACATTACACCCATATACACTCTTAATTAAACACATACAGTATATACCAATGGCTGTACGCTGATAATTACGTTTCATTCCTCAACATCTCACAAACATAAATTGACGTGTTCTATAAATGTATATGCCCTTCGTATTATGCTGGGCTACCACAAGCCCCCTGGGGTTTTCTCCCGCCGATCACCATATCCTTCTTCTTCATCGACATCTGTGTATATATTTTTACATCATGTGTTAATTTGTTATCAATTTCTCGGTTGGTGAATAAAAAAAATTCAAATTCAATTCAAATCGTGAATTTCAGCTTGATTCCGTGTCTAGGATCGCGATATGTCGTTGACCATCTACATTCATAATTCATTAAGGATCACCTTCGTTTCCTTGAGCATATGGAGCTATAACATGACGAGATATGGATTTTTTTTTCAAAACCAACTGAATTTTCTGTAACGTCCAGACACCTCAAAATAAGATAAAAGTAAACAAACGATTGGTTACTGCCACAGCAGAACCATTTTTGAGTATTACTATCCACTCCACAGTGGAATAGGTCTGACCAAAAAGTGGGACAGTCATTTGCGACGGTTGGACGGCACATGATGCTACTTTGCCTAGAGATTGCTTGCGATACCCACAATTCACCCGCTTTCACTTCCAGTCAAGAGGCAACATTATAAATGCCTTGGAGATGAAAAAGAATATTTTCTTTTTCTCCACCCCAATTCCTCATCCCACCCCTCATTGGTATTGGGCTGAAAAAGCTACATTTATGTGCTATACTGCTAGTATTAAAAACAAAGTGTAGTGACTGCCTATTTTCATTTAATATTTCAAAAGAATTATATAAATTCCATTGCATCATGTAAAATAAAGAACACTTGACTTTGGAAAATAAGCGTAATGAAATTTAAGCATGAAAACATCTTCATTTCCCAAATAATCCCCTGGATTTTATTGTTCATCATATCATGGCATTACCATTCTCCCATTGTCAGAGTTTGTGACCTCCTAGAAGTCGGTGTAACACCGGTATATCTGACAGTAGGAGATATACAATCTGAGGCCATGAGAATGAGCATAGAAAAAAAAAGCTTGGAAAAAGCTTGAATAAAAACGGTTTAGTGGACATTGAGTTAATTTTATATCAGCTATTGTAATATCTAGGACGAGGAATCTATCTCGTTATCTTTTTTGATTTGTCTAGATTTTATCGAAATATAATTGATACAGCAGTATTGTTCGATTTTCCATGACTATAAAAATGTATATATTTATGTCTTCAGTCTTTTTCCCCTCAGGACATTTCCGTCTCTTCACAACCATGGGCCTCCTGGAGACATGTAGTTCTTCTTTTTTAGCCAGTGAAATATGTCGACACGCTTCACGTCACTAAATTTGCCCGATCATAGATGAATGCATATGAGTACAGGTAGATCATAATCATGATAACAATTATATACGCGCCATGATAACAATTATATACGCGCCACTACACAGATCCCCCTAGAGAATTGCACACGCGCGCAAGCAGAGAATGGACATAAACATTAGGATACAAAAAAAAATATGAAAACGCACTCAGATCAATATCAAAGGAGATTTGTTAATATGATTGATGGTGACGTTTCCGAATCCATAATCTCAATGTTGTGTTCATTACAATTCAAGGAGATTGAATGTTGTTTATACAAACTGAATACAGTAGCTTACAGCCAATAGGCTTCCAGCAGTAACACACTGTCAGATTGCAGAATCCCCAATTAATCAGCCAACAGAATCGGGCAGTATAGTAGCCAATCAGGGACACAACCAAGTTCAATACAAACCAATCAAAATTGACCTCGTGACCGCATGGTCAGCCTTCATGCTAGCAGCTTCAGTGCGCGTCTACCTGCTGACTTGAGCACTTCGCCAGTACGTTGATTTTATTCACAATACTAACGAAACTTTTTTGTGAAACAACCGTATAAATTTTTTCGGACTGTTCCTAAATTATATTTTGGGTGAAAAGAACTGCCACGTACGTGCAGAGAGCACGAGTTGCTACCCGAGCGACAAGCAGAAGATTAACGGCGCCTGAGAACAACATTTTAGCCGCAGCTGACAGAAATTGTTTATCGGTCGGAGATAGGCCCTTTGTCATTGTCCGGCACCAACGTGCGTTGGTCGACGACAACGAAAATACTGGACGTGGTGCAACGGCGTGAGATCTCGACAAACCCGAAAATTGGACATCCGTTAAACTGAGAGCAGTGTTAAATGAAGCTTCGATAAATATACCTTCGGGCTTTTCGAAAACACAGCTCCTCGCCATTTATAAGCAGAATATCCCGGAGACCAGAAGTTCCAACGAAGCAACTGGGACCACTCAAGCCGTCGATAGTCGAACTGAGGACAACAACAACGGAACGGACACGTCGAATTTATTAACCGACGTTCTGAAAGAGCTGTCTCAGCTTAAACAAACGGTCGGACAACTGAGTACCGGTACCAGAACTGCCGCCGTGTGCGGACAACAGGACCAAGTAGGCCAAGATGAGACCACTATTCATATACAGGTATCCAACACAGAAACGGCCAGCCATGATCTCGGCCAATTCAACCTGCAGACGGCATATGCGGCTTCCCGCCGGGTTCAAAGTTTTCCGACGACCGGGAACGTGCGTGAAGTTAATACCAGTTATCCGTGTCTTCCTGCGTATTCCGCTGGAATGTTCAACCCTCGTCTACTCCCGTGGAGTGTCATCTGAGACTTTACCTAACATTGAAACGGTTTCGCCTGCTAACAAGAGGGCGATTTTACAAGGTATTAACTTAGCATCTCTCTCGGTGTCTCATTTAGACGAATCCAGGATCATGATCAGTAGTGGGGGGAAACATTTCAATTAAAGAATGACCCCAGACTTCAAAGAAGCCTTACGCTTAGTGAATTCATTCTGGCATTCACAATCTACAAGAACGTTATGTGTGCTCCAGATGCTTATCCAGATCGCAGACAAGAACTAGACTCTTATTTACGTGACGTTATTGATATGGCCACCAAATCTGGTGGGACTACATTTTACGAGTACCACAAACCGTTTTCAGCTAGAGCCGCTGCTTTGTTGAGCCAAAGAAACATTTTATTGGATTGGTCCATTAGGGACAACAAAATCTTCACAACTCTGTTCGCTGGATCAAAGGTTAATGCATGCGGAATCTGTAAACAGCTTAGCCACGTCACCCATTTGTGCCCGCAGATTGTTAATCACGACAAAACAACAGGTTATGGGAGTTACCATGATTACTCAAAAGGCGCTGAGGGCGCTCAAAAGGGGGGACTGATGTTCATGGTAGATCACGCACAACTTTCAGTAATAAAGAAATTGTAATAACTACAATGGTACGAAGGGGTGTACGTGGCCAAACTGTAAATTCGCACCTATCTGTAAAACCTGTAAAGAACAGCACCCACAATTTAAATGCAAGAAAGGGTCAGCTGAGAAAAAGCAAAATTTGTGACAGTATGGGCCAAATCAGAAAATAGAAGATATTAATGTACAAGCTTCAACTGACATAGATATAGACAGATTAGAGAAGGAGTTATGCTGTCATCCAGACAGAGATTTTGCGAATTACTTAATCTCCGGTTTAAGAGTGGGTTTCGATACAGGGGTTACAAACCCCCCTACCGAAACCTATGAGTGCAGGAATTTACTTTCTGCTAAAGCAGAACCGAAAATAGTTTCTGAACTAATTCATCAGGAAGTTCAAAAGGGTATGTTGTAGGGCCTTACTGCACGCCACCTTTTAGAGTGTACCGAGTTAACCCGGTTGGTGTGGCAACTGGGAAATATTCAGGAAAGAAAAGGCTAATTATCGATCTATCATCTCCTCACAATTCAGAGTCCCACCATAACATCAATAGTTTGATAGACAAGGAACAATTCTCCCTGAAATATGTTCACTTAGACGAAGCTACGGGTAAGATGAGGGAGCTGGGAGTGGGCTGTTGGCTTTGTAAGACGGACATAACAGATGTTTTCAAGCACATACCTATCGACCCAGCCATATGGCATCTTTATGGTTTCAAGTGGGATGGCTTGTATTATTTTTACATACGCTTAGCTTTTGGGTCCAGATCATCACCTAAGATATTTGACACTTTGTCTAGAGCGATTGTTTGGATTGCCAAGCACAATTATCACATAACAAATCTGTTCCATCTTTTAGATGATTTCCTGGTATTATCTTACAGAGGCACTGCGAACCAGAGCTCTTTTGGCCATGATTTTTAATCGTTTAGAAATTCCGACGGCCCCACACAAAACTTGTGGTCCATCTACAGAGTTAGAATACCTTGGGATAGTTCTTGATTCAGTCAGAATGGAGGCTAGGTTACCCACTGACAAGCTTGCTAGAATCATTGAATTTATTCAGTGGATTAGCTCAGTTAACCGATTTTCCAAGAGAGACCTTTTGAGTTTATTGGGGCACCTCAACTTTGCTAGCAGGGTGGTTATTCCAGGTAGAGCATTCGTTACATACCTTTTGGGCATTGCTCGTAGTGTTTCAGAGATGCATTATTGGGTCAAACTAAACCAGGAAGCAAAAAGAGACCTCCTAATGTGGCTTTGTTTTTTGAAAAGCTGGAATGGGAGGAGTGTTATCTTGGAGGGTGAACCAGTGTCGACTAGTGTTTTGGGGTTACATACAGTTGCGGTACCAGGTGTAGGGTATGCGAGTCCGTTTAATGAGCAGTGGTTTCAGAGTACATGGCCCATTGATATGATCGCCATCAATAATGCACACTATGCTCTAGCTTATTTCGAGTTGTACCCAATAGTCACTGCAGCTGTGCTATGGGGACATAGTTGGTCTCGGAAACGTATTGTCTTTGAGTGTAGAAATACTGCTACAGTACAAGCAATACAGAAGGGTAGATCATGGTCAAAGCATATTATGCAGTTAATAAGACGCTTAACTTGGTGCCAAGCTGTTAACAACTTCATTATCAATGCAGTACTGGTAACTAATGATAAACCGTCCGTTTCTCTCTCTGAATTTCAGTCCAGGGGGGTCCACAGCAAGATTTCAGAATCACTGTGTCCGAGACACTCGCAGCTGATGTTCATTTAAACAAAGTTGTTCAAGAACTATGGGGAGGGGCTATCAGCTCTAACACCCGGCAAGTGTACAGATCTGGATTAGCGACCTTGATTAGATTCTTAGCTGTACGGAATACATGTATCTCGCCCCAATAGTTTACCATTGCTTGATGAAGACACCATCATCTTCTTTGTAGCTCACTGTTTTGAAGTTCTTAAATTGAGATATACTTCCATTAGATCGTACCTAGCTGGTATCCGGTTCTCGTATCTCGAAGCTGGTCTTACAAACCCTTTGTTAAACCAAGATAGGCAGCCAATGTGTAGACTTCACTGCATTCTGAATGCAGTTAAACGTCGCCAGAGTAAACAAGTCAATAACAAACTGCCTATCACTTACCAAATTCTTGGTAGCATGTTCCACGCGCTTAGACGCGTAGTACATTTTTCACCGTACATGGATATTTTATTGCAAGCCGTTTGTGCTCTGGCATTTTGGGGTTTCTTACGATGTGGTGAGTTTACCATTAAAGGGACAATTTTTGACCCACGTTACAATATTTGTTTAGAAGATCTCCTATATGAGATACTAATAGGGAGCATGTAACGCTACGTCTCAAAAGATCTAAAACTGATCCTTTCGGGGAAGGCGTAGACATTTCATTTCTTAAATCCCATGGTGATGTTTGCCCAGTAGCGGCCATGACCACTTACTGTGAAGTACGTCGAATCCGTTTCGGCCAAGGTAGTCCACAAGATCTATTATTTGTTACAGAGGAAGGCAGGCCTTTATCCAGGCCTCTCTTCATTTCTCAGCTCCGCATTATTTTGAACAGGCTTGGCCCCAACGATATGTTATATTCGGCACACAGTTTCCGCGGAGGCGCGGCCACGACAGCCAGTCATGTCGGTATTGACAACCACATTATACAAAAATTAGGTAGATGGTCATCTAACTGTTACAGTAGGTATATCAGGTTTTCAGATAAACAGAAAGGTACAGCATTTGTGCAAATGGCTAAGCCTTTATAGTTTAGAAGATTATTAGCTCCGACATTCTAGTACAATTTGTTACGACTTGCATCACTCACGTTGCAGAAATTGGAAGGTGGAGTAACACTAAAGATTTGTCATGTACAGTGGTTTAATACTTGTTACTTCCGGATTGAGCATAACCGATAACATGCTCATGACACATCAGTCTATGTTCAGTCTATGTCATATGTTCACTATGACATCATTGATTCACAATGCGTATTGTTTTTTCCATGCCTAGTTAACATGCTATCATCCCAAGCAGGTTGATAGATAAGCGATACTCATACATGTAAATAATCAAGCGAATGTCGTCTTGCCTCCCACCTGGGTACTGTGTGTATCAATTGCAAAGTATGCTAAATGTTCTGTAAGTGTAAAATCAGAACAGGGATGGAAATAAGTCAATAACATGCATTAATGGTTACAATTTATTTCATGTAGATCAATTACATAATTCATTCCATTACTTGATTAATCAATCACATGATTTGCATAATATTAAGCATTATGTATTTTTTCAGGTTTTCCCCAACATCTATAGGATGTAGTTACATGTACCATCTCTGATTTAATCAAGGTCGAAGCAATGTGTGATCTATGTACATTTCTTCTAATCTTATGCTAATGCAATATATATATGTATGTTCATGATTTATTATGATAAGATATAAATGCATTGATAATCTTGAAGGGAAGTAAGAACTGACAGTGATTAATAATGTCTAATGGTGTTCACGTTGTGCATTATCTCAATGAGCTTAGTGGTAATTCATTTCTTTTCTCGATTCATGAACTATAATTATTACCTGGAGAAATCAATTGTATATTTCCATCCCTGCACTATTCAAACATGTAATAAAATATTCTCTTTACCATTCTTATCCTTAATTGGGGTATTCAGTTGAACTCAACTTCCATTTTGGGGTATCATGTTATGCTACACATAATTTAGCATAAATGTTTATTCAACAACTAAGGATCAGTTAACATTTGGGTCATAGCCCAACTAACATGGTGGTCATAGCCACCAATTACTAACACTGGGCTCATAGCCCTTTGCGGGACTTCGCCATAGTCCATTCAAATTTGCGTCATAGCCCACTGCGGGACTTCGCCATAGTCCAGTAACATTTGAGTCATAGCCAGCAATTACTAACACTGGGCTCATAGCCCTTTGCGAGACTTCGCCATGGTCCATTAACATTTGGGTCATAGCCCAACACCCTTGCGGGATTTCGCCATAGTCCATTAACATTTGGGTGGATATTTTATTGCAAGCCGTTTGTGCTCTGGCATTTTGGGGTTTCTTACGATGTGGTGAGTTTACCATTAAAGGGACAATTTTTGACCCACGTTACAATATTTGTTTAGAAGATCTCCTATGAGATACTAATAGGGAGCATGTAACGCTACGTCTCAAAAGATCTAAAACTGATCCTTTCGGGGAAGGCGTAGACATTTCATTTCTTAAATCCCATGGTGATGTTTGCCCAGTAGCGGCCATGACCACTTACTGTGAAGTACGTCGAATCCGTTTCGGCCAAGGTAGTCCACAAGATCTATTATTTGTTACAGAGGAAGGCAGGCCTTTATCCAAGCCTCTCTTCATTTCTCAGCTCCGCATTATTTTGAACAGGCTTGGCCTCAACGATATGTTATATTCGGCACACAGTTTCCGCGGAGGCGCGGCCACGACAGCCAGTCATATCGGTATTGACAACCACATTATACAAAAATTGTCATCTAACTGTTACAGTAGGTATATCAGGTTTTCAGATAGACAGAAAGGTACAGCATTTGTGCAAATGGCTAAGCCTTTATAGTTTAGAAGATTATTAGCTCCGACATTCTAGTACAATTTGTTACGAGTTGCATCACTCACGTTCCAGAAATTGGAAGGTGGAGTAACACTAAAGATTTGTCATGTACAGTGGTTTAATACTTATTTCCGGATTGAGCATAACCGATAACATGCTCATGATACATCAGTCTATGTTCAGTCTATGTCATATGTTCACTCTGCCATCATTGATTCACAATGCGTATTGTTTTTTCCATGCCTAGTTAACATGCTATCATCCCAAGCAGGTTGATAGATAAGTGATACTCATACATGTAAATAATCAAGCGAATGTCGTCTTGCCTCCCACCTGGGTACTGTGTGTATCAATTGCAAAGTATGCTAAATGTTCTGTAAGTGTAAAATCAGAACAGGGATGGAAATAAGTCAATAACATGCATTAATGGCTTTACAATTTATTTCATGTAGATCAATTACATAATTCATTCCATTACTTGATTAATCAATCACATGATTTGCATAATATTAAGCATTATGTATTTTTTCAGGTTTTCCCCAACATCTATAGGATGTAGTTACATGTACCATCTCTGATTTAATCAAGGTCGAAGCAATGTGTGATCTATGTACATTTCTTCTAATCTTATGCTAATGCAATATATATATGTATGTTCATGATTTATTATGATAAGATATAAATGCATTGATAATCTTGAAGGGAAGTAAGAACTGACAGTGATTAATAATGTCTAATGGTGTTCACGTTGTGCATTATCTCAATGAGCTTAGTGGTAATTCATTTCTTTTCTCGATTCATGAACTATAATTATTACCTGGAGAAATCAATTGTATATTTCCATCCCTGCACTATTCAAACATGTAATAAAATATTCTCTTTACCATTCTTATCCTTAATTGGGGTATTCAGTTGAACTCAACTTCCATTTTGGGGTATCATGTTATGCTACACATAATTTAGCATAAATGTTTTTTCAACAACTAAGGATCAGTTAACATTTGGGTCATAGCCCAACTAACATGGTGGTCATAGCCACCAATTACTAACACTGGGCTCATAGCCCTTTGCGGGACTTCGCCATAGTCCATTCAAATTTGGGTCATAGCCCACTGCGGGACTTCGCCATAGTCCCGTAACATTTGAGTCATAGCCAGCAATTACTAACACTGGGCTCATAGCCCTTTGCGAGACTTCGCCATAGTCCATTAACATTTGGGTCATAGCCCAACACCCTTGTGGGATTTCGCCATAGTCCATTAACATTTGGGTCATAGCCCAACTAACACCTTGCGGGACTTCACCATAGTCATTTAACATTTGGGTCAGAGCAACATCTTGGGTCATTGCCCATATCGTCCAAACTATTACCATTAGTGATGGACTGGTAGCTTAAATGCCAAATCTGTAAAATAAAGAATCATTCACTTTATATATGTGTTCTGTTTTTTGTATAAAACAATGTTAAAGCAGTCCTTATATAATCAAGTTCTTTCGCATGAAGTTTTCAGTTTAAATAGTTTACAATAGTCAGATGGTACATGTATTTGTCATTACAGGGGTATCGAACGATATGATGCCATTGTCGATGATTTATCTGTTGGGTGGTGCAGGTATTTTTCAAGTGTTAATGAGATACCTTTGCACGACTGAAATTCAGGTGAGTTAATATTTTTGTTGGGTAAGTATTGTTTTTATATTTTCTTCAATTTGAATGATTCCCTACTTCTGATTGAAGTATGTTTGAATCCGTATCTAGGCTGATTAATTGTATGCTATTTGAGAACGTTCGTCGTGATGTATGTTGATTTATTCATGACGTTATTCAAATATTCACACATAATGATTCCAAATTGATGAACCAATTTATTATGAGATCTTACATTCTGGACACCTGATGTGGATATGTTTCTAATTTTTATCATCTCTGTTAAGCTTTAAAAACAATGGAAAGAACTTCAACACAGTTGTGCCCCGCAACATGTTTTAGCTGAATCTATTGTAGGATTGCGTAAATCACTTTTGCGCACATCAATAGCCTTCAAAAATTACTAATATTCGATAAATTGATAACGAAATTTCTCAACTATTATTTTGCAACCACTACACATGTATGTATGATCGAATTTTGAATAAGTATGAACAAATCGTATCCAACTGCCGAACACTTACAGGCCTCTCGCGATGTGACGTCATTGCTTTTCTTCTGTTTCCATAATACCGTAGTTGTTTCCATGGCTATTTTCGACTCTTTCGGCTTATGTTACTTTTTTTGTTCTTCTTCTTGAAATATCGCTGTACTCAATGCACACTAGTTAATGTATTCCAACAATCTTTAGCCGTTTGAAAATTCGATTCAGAATATCCTTAAAGGGTTGTTACCCACATGAGACTAAAATTCGAAAAATAAAATTTTGGACATTTCTTCGATTCTTTCTCCGGGTGAGATTATTTTGGTGAATACAAGCTTGCTTAGGTGCAATTTTAACCTTCAAAGGTGCAATTTTAACCTTCAAAGGTGCAATTTTAGCCTACAAAATATTAACATTAGTGGCAAAATATTTGCCTGCTTGGCTGGAGACACTATAAGCTGGCAATTAACACTTGTGTCACAACAGTACTGAAGATATATATATGCCTTAATTTGTTAATCACTTTTATTATTTTTATCACTTTATTAGTTGATTTCTCCAGTTTATAAGTTAAATCATTTATTTCTTGGAAACTACTGATCGCGGGGATTCAACATTTGGCATGGTTACTGTGAACTAGGCTCGGAAAAAGTAGTGCCTCAGTTTTCTAGCTGTTCTTGTTGCTGATATATTAATATTCAAAGTATGGAATCAAATTTTATTCAATTTTGTCCCATTGAATACAAAATTCCACAGTAAAAAATCTGAGCCAAATTTTGAAAACTAAGGCACAAATATTTTGTTGAAGGGTTGATCTACTCGGCAAAGTTAACAATTTGAGACTTCTCGAAATATAAAAGTTTGAAAATGGAGGTTCATTTTCGATAATGACATGCATTTAAATTTGAATAACTTTGTTCCTGTCGACCCCAGAACCAATAAATTCACACGTTCATAAAGTCAGACCGCGGTCCGCAGTTCGTTATTCGGGACCAGTCATTCAGCGACTCATAACAGCGCCACTAGCAGCGCCCCACTGGCGTCAGATTTGGGATATGAATATGCAAAGATAAAGAGCATGATATTCTCTCTTGCTATGCAGAGTTTGGAGTTCAAAGTATTCATAATAAAAAAAATACAGATTTCCATATCTGAAGAAATAATTGCTGGTCTCCTCGAATAACGAACTGCGGACCGCGGTCTAACATTATGAACGTTAAATTCACCTATTTATAATCACAGAGAAATTTGCTTTTCAATAATATCCATACATATGGTTCTTGTGTATAGGTTACGCAATAACAAGACAAATGTCAGAGGCTGTATGAAATTCCGCTCGAGTGGAATGCAAGCCCTTAACGGACAAAGGTCAATAATTCCGTATACGGTCATACAGATGACAGATGTATCCACATGGGATTTCTCGACTCTCTATACTACAATCCCTCATCAGGACCTTATTGACCGTCTTAGTTCATTAATAGTATCTGTGTTCAAGAAAACTGATCGTAGATATATTAATGTCGGAAGCCATAAAGCATTCTTTAGCTCGACTACATACAAGAGATATCATTCATGGGATGTTTCTTTGTTTATAGAGTTGCTTGAATTTCTCATTAAAAATATCTATGTGAAATTTGGCAACACAATATCAGCAGCATATAGGTATTCCAATGGGTACTAATTGTGCACCCCTGTTGGCCGACCTGTATCTGTTCTCTTATGAATATGACTATATGCAGGCGCTTTCAAAACCGATCCATTCAAAGCCCGTTCCTTCTCATTCACCAAACGCTATATAGACGATCTTCTCGCTGTGGATAATCGCTATATAAATGACGCAGTGAAGGATATATATCCACCTTCGCTGGATTTGAAGGAAACTACACATAGCCCTACAGGCACATCATATTTAGATCTCTATCTCTATAAAAATGAAGCGGGCATTCTCTCTCGTCGACTTTATGACAAAAGAGATGATTACAATTTCGATATCGTAAACTATCCCTTTCTGGACAGTAATACTCCAGTGGGACCTGCATATGGCGTATACATATCTCGCTTAGTAGCATTTGCTAGATCCTGTGTTAAATGTGACGATTTTAATCAACGTCACAAAACATTGTTACAGAAACTTATAAAACAGGGCTATTCCACAAACGCCTCCACTCAAAGTTTCTCAAATGTGGCGATACATATCGCATGCTGATAAAAAAAATACGAACGTAGCGTGCAAGATCTATGGCGCTACGTTTCGTAACTTGTGTCTAATTCCGCTTAACCCGGGGCTAGGGGCCGTATGAACCCATGTACTTCAAGATCCTCATGGTACTCAGATGAATAGTCACAATCAAAGCGTGACGGAGATACATCATTCTTTAGATGACGACTTTACAACGAATATTATGGATTAAGAATACTGATTAGCGATACGGAATTGATATTTTTGGAACATCATGATGTCTTGCCGGCATCATTGAAAACTGTTGACCGCTTCTCTCTTGCAGGAAACAAGCCTATGTTTATGTATACTATGATTGTCTTTTGAATTTGGTGCTAATACTGTTATATGGAATATGGAATAGGTCTTTGGATTATGGACGCGGATATTCTCTAATGGACGACGGCTGAATTATGGATGACGGATTAGACGCTTGTAATTTATCGTTTGGCAATTTGACTGGGCATGGGATATGAGCGTGACACGCACTGGCCGCCTGTTATTAATCTATGAAATGATTTTTGAGAGAGAAAGAATAAATTGGTCATCATCGGGATTCGAACCCACGACCCCGGCTCAACGCGCCGATGATCTACCGACTGAGCTACGACGGCCCATAGATATTACACGACCAATTTATTCTTTCTCTCTCAAAAATTATTTCATATGTATATATGCTCAGTGGCGGGCTATACGCCATACCAAATATCATTTCTTTGTTATTAATCTATACGGCCTTGAAAAGGAATACATTATGACGTCACTCTATGGGATTGAGTCTCGGTACATGAAGCAACTATAGACCACTATCATATCCTTTGCTGTTTTGCACGGGAACTGGTTATTGACGTCAAGTGGGGTCGGCTCCAGCTGCTGACATATTTAACTCAATGCAAACTGCACACATATCAGAATATAATCGAGCAAAACTCTGCAACTATCTATCCGATTTTCATTCTGTTCAGTGACTATTAAACCTGAACAGATATCCGTTTCAGAAGTATAGCTTAATTTCATTATAAGTCATGCCGAAATATTTACCTACACAGTTGGAGTCAATTCGTTAGGCTTTTTGCGATAAACGTACACTCGGTTGTTTATCAAACATAATAATAACATAACCAGAAGATAGTCCTGTCTGCATTGGAACAGTACGTTATTGATTGGTTTAAGCGAGAAAAAGTTGAACCTACAATACTCGCTGATTGGCTGGACCTCACCAACAGCAAGGACGTTGAAACAATCCGCCATATTGACAGAAGTACCCTTCCCCAAGCAAAACAAGTACCGAGAAAGCTCAATTCGCAAGAAGTTCTAGCAAATCTCCAGAGTAAATTCTTCATAGTCCCAGCAAACAAAGCTCCAAATAATATAATATTCATATGTAAATATTACTATTTCCAGGTGCTGGTTAAAGAATTGAATGTAAACATATCATCGTCAAATACGTCTACGTTCTCTCAAACTGCATTTATTCTGGAAGATTTATTTAACAATCACAAAACGTTTCTCAGGGAAAGCGGTATTTGTCTTCCAACCGATCATAACGACATACCAAAAGTATACTGGACTCCCAAAATGCATAAATCACCATACAAAGTTACATTCATAGCTGGTTCTAGAAGCTGCACTACCAAGCTTCTTTCAATCCGGTTAACGCGGGCCCTTCAGGAGATAAAGGCATTTTAGGAAAGGTATTGCGCCACTATTTCTAAAAACTCTGGCGTTGAATGTATGTGGATATTGAAAAACTCAAAATGTCTTACGGAACAACTTGATGCTGCCGTACAGACATGTATCCACATGGGATGTCTCGACTCTCTATAATAGAATCCCTCATCAGGACCGTATTGACCGTCTAACTTCATTAATATAGTATCTGTATATCCTACTATGGAGGGCCTTAAAGGGGAATGTTACCGCCGGACCTATGTAAACGTTAATATATACCTTGATACTATAAGAAATCGACTATATAGTTTTCCCCCCGATCTCCGAACTTCAAAACGGTAAATTTGGCGATTTAAACGCGTCCCTACTACGAGCCTGTCAAAGCGGTGACCTTTGACCCATGACGTCACAGAGTGAACCAGTCCGCCATAGCATTAGGGTGCACTCCGGAGATTCTTTTATTAGGCATGGAATAGACTATGGGTCCGTTTTTCGGCCACCAGTTGTCGCAAAACCTTCAACCCAAATCACTTATATGTATATATTTTCTGAAAGAGCATGATGAAACTATTATTTTAAGATATAACACTGCTATGTTATAGAAAAATTTAACTGGAACATTCTCCTCCATGCTTGCTTCATTTTTCCTAGAAACCCCCTTAAAAATGTCGAAAAATGGTCAAATTCGGCTCAATTTCCAGAAAAATCTGTAAGAGCGATTTCAATTAAACTTCTTACTCACGTTCCCTGGTCCGGTCTCAACTTAAAAGGCAAAAAAAAGGGGGTGAAAACCTAACCGTTTTTTGTCAGATTTTCTTCCCGTAAATGAGTCCCGATTTTTAGGCACACCCAAGGGGCATAACTGAGGCAGGACAAACTTTACTGCATGATCCCGATCAGCGTGTAGACGAAGCCAGCACTCGATTTGTACGTACTCGTTTGCAGCGTTGATAAGGCTGAATAGGATGGCATTATAGATATAAGCTATTAAGAAGACAAGAAGAATTATGATGTAGCAGAACAAGGGCAGTCTATCGTATTATGAAATTAGAGAGGGGCCATTACTACGAAACTGCGGAGGGCCACCTTAAGGGGCAGGATGTTTTTTACGAAATTAATTATTCACATGTATCGTAATCTCAGAGGGTTTGCGAGTATGGCGGTATACAACACTTGCCAGTTATACATATTATTTTGGGAAATCCGACCGATAACTTTCCCCCTACCCCATCTTTGTTTTGATCAATTTTGACAATTCTAGCAGGATTTTCGAGAACAAAACTCAAAATTACCCTATTTCTTCTTAATAATGGTCATCCATTCGGCAATATGAAGGCCGTGGTTACTTTTCCGCTTTCCAATGATAGCAGAAACGCGGGAAAATGCAAATAAGCGATGTAACCAAGTCAAATTATTGGTAATTTTGCACTCAATTTTCTCTTAGAAACATGGGAAATACTTCAGAAACTTGAGAAATAATTTGTAAAACCATAATAATATACATCCATTCCATCCTTTATGGACTGTAAATGGGTTCTCTTGTAAAGAAAATTTACACTGGCAAATTTATATCATTCTGATAGGACCTCGTTCTGCCATAATATCCACCGAAATCTCAGTCCAGGGGGAGATAACTCCTGTATGAAATACAGTATGCAGTAACCTCAATTGTATACTAATGGACACACTGTGGATTATTTTAATCGAACTCCTGGTCTTCTTTCCACCTGCTTCCGAAAATAGCGCTTCAGGTATAACTAGGCAGTCAAAATTAAACAATCTGGCGTAATGATACATCTCCGCTCCGTAACGGAGTCTACATTAAGATAATGCATAGACTCCACTATTATGCCTTAAGGGTGCACTCCGGAGATTCTTTTATTAGGCATGGAATAGACTATGGGTCCGTTTTTCGGCCACCAGTTGTCGCAAAACCTTCAACCCAAATCACTTATATGTATATATTTTCTGAAAGAGCATGATGAAACTATTATTTTAAGATATAACACTGCTATGTTATAGAAAAATTTAACTCGAACATTCTCCTCCATGCTTGCTTCATTTTTCCTAGAAAACCCCTTAAAAATGTCGAAAAATGGTCAAATTCGGCTCAATTTCCAGAAAAATCTGTAAGAGCGATTTCAATTAAACTTCTTACTCACGTTCCCTGGTCCGGTCTCAACTTAAAAAGGCAAAAAAAACGGGGTGAAAACCTAACCGTTTTTTGTCAGATTTTCTTCCCGTAAATGAGTCCCGATTTTTAGGCACACCCAAGGGGCATAACTGAGGCAGGACAAACTTTACTCCATGATCCCGATCAGCGTGTAGACGAAGCCAGCACTCGATTTGTACGTACTCGTTTGCAGCGTTGATAATGCTGAATAGGATGGCATTATAGATATAAGCTATTAAGAAGACAAGAAGAATTATGATGTAGCAGAACAAGGGCAGTCTATCGTATTATGAAATTAGAGAGGGGCCATTACTACGAAACTGCGGAGGGCCACCTTAAGGGGCAGGATGTTTTTTACGAAATTAATTATTCACATGTATCGTAATCTCAGAGTGTTTGCGAGTATGGCGGTATACAACACTTGCCAGTTATACATATTATTTTGGGAAATCCGACCGATAACTTTCCCCCTACCCCATCTTTGTTTTGATCAATTTTGCCAATTCTAGCAGGATTTTCGAGAACAAAACTCAAAATTAACCTATTTCTTCTTAATAATGGTCATCCATTCGGCAATATGAAGGCCGTGGTTACTTTTCCGCTTTCCAATGATAGCAGAAACGCGGGAAAATGCAAATAAGCGATGTAACCAAGTCAAATTATTGGTAATTTTGCACTCAATTTTCTCTTAGAAACATGGGAAATACTTCAGAAACTTGAGAAATAATTTGTAAAACCATAATAATATACATCCATTCCATCCTTTATGGACTGTAAATGGGTTCTCTTGTAAAGAAAATTTACACTGGCAAATTTATATCATTCTGATAGGACCTCGTTCTGCCATAATATCCACCGAAATCTCAGTCCAGGGGGAGATAACTCCTGTATGGAATACAGTATGCAGTAACCTCAATTGTATACTAATGGACACACTGTGGATTATTTTAATCGAACTCCTGGTCTTCTTTCCACCTGCTTCCGAAAATAGCGCTTCAGGTATAACTAGGCAGTCAAAATTAAACAATCTGGCGTAATGATACATCTCCGCTCCGTAACGGAGTCTACATTAAGATAATGCATAGACTCCACTATTATGCCTTAAAGGGTGCACTCCGGAGATTCTTTTATTCGGCATGGAATAGACTATGGGTCCGTTTTTCGGCCACCAGTTGTCGCAAAACCTTCAACCCAAATCACTTATATGTATATATTTTCTGAAAGAGCATGATGAAACTATTATTTTAAGATATAACACTGCTATGTTATAGAAAAATTTAACTCGAACATTCTCCTCCATGCTTGCTTCATTTTTCCTAGAAAACCCCTTAAAAATGTCGAAAAATGGTCAAATTCGGCTCAATTTCCAGAAAAATCTGTAAGAGCGATTTCAATTAAACTTCTTACTCACGTTCCCTGGTCCGGTCTCAACTTAAAAAGGCAAAAAAAAGGGGTGTTAACCTAACCGTTTTTTGTCAGATTTTCTTCCCGTAAATGAGTCCCGATTTTTAGGCACACCCAAGGGGCATAACTGAGGCAGGACAAACTTTACTCCATGATCCCGATCAGCGTGTAGACGAAGCCAGCACTCGATTTGTACGTACTCGTTTGCAGCGTTGATAATGCTGAATAGGATGGCATTATAGATATAAGCTATTAAGAAGACAAGAAGAATTATGATGTAGCAGAACAAGGGCAGTCTATCGTATTATGAAATTAGAGAGGGGCCATTACTACGAAACTGCGGAGGGCCACCTTAAGGGGCAGGATGTTTTTTACGAAATTAATTATTCACATGTATCGTAATCTCAGAGTGTTTGCGAGTATGGCGGTATACAACACTTGCCAGTTATACATATTATTTTGGGAAATCCGACCGATAACTTTCCCCCTACCCCATCTTTGTTTTGATCAATTTTGCCAATTCTAGCAGGATTTTCGAGAACAAAACTCAAAATTAACCTATTTCTTCTTAATAATGGTCATCCATTCGGCAATATGAAGGCCGTGGTTACTTTTCCGCTTTCCAATGATAGCAGAAACGCGGGAAAATGCAAATAAGCGATGTAACCAAGTCAAATTATTGGTAATTTTGCACTCAATTTTCTCTTAGAAACATGGGAAATACTTCAGAAACTTGAGAAATAATTTGTAAAACCATAATAATATACATCCATTCCATCCTTTATGGACTGTAAATGGGTTCTCTTGTAAAGAAAATTTACACTGGCAAATTTATATCATTCTGATAGGACCTCGTTCTGCCATAATATCCACCGAAATCTCAGTCCAGGGGGAGATAACTCCTGTATGGAATACAGTATGCAGTAACCTCAATTGTATACTAATGGACACACTGTGGATTATTTTAATCGAACTCCTGGTCTTCTTTCCACCTGCTTCCGAAAATAGCGCTTCAGGTATAACTAGGCAGTCAAAATTAAACAATCTGGCGTAATGATACATCTCCGCTCCGTAACGGAGTCTACATTAAGATAATGCATAGACTCCACTATTATGCCTTAAGGGTGCACTCCGGAGATTCTTTTATTCGGCATGGAATAGACTATGGGTCCGTTTTTCGGCCACCAGTTGTCGCAAAACCTTCAACCCAAATCACTTATATGTATATATTTTCTGAAAGAGCATGATGAAACTATTATTTTAAGATATAACACTGCTATGTTATAGAAAAATTTAACTCGAACATTCTCCTCCATGCTTGCTTCATTTTTCCTAGAAAACCCCTTAAAAATGTCGAAAAATGGTCAAATTCGGCTCAATTTCCAGAAAAATCTGTAAGAGCGATTTCAATTAAACTTCTTACTCACGTTCCCTGGTCCGGTCTCAACTTAAAAAGGCAAAAAAAACGGGGTGAAAACCTAACCGTTTTTTGTCAGATTTTCTTCCCGTAAATGAGTCCCGATTTTTAGGCACACCCAAGGGGCATAACTGAGGCAGGACAAACTTTACTCCATGATCCCGATCAGCGTGTAGACGAAGCCAGCACTCGATTTGTACGTACTCGTTTGCAGCGTTGATAATGCTGAATAGGATGGCATTATAGATATAAGCTATTAAGAAGACAAGAAGAATTATGATGTAGCAGAACAAGGGCAGTCTATCGTATTATGAAATTAGAGAGGGGCCATTACTACGAAACTGTGGAGGGCCACCTTAAGGGGCAGGATGTTTTTTACGAAATTAATTATTCACATGTATCGTAATCTCAGAGGGTTTGCGAGTATGGCGGTATACAACACTTGCCAGTTATACATATTATTTTGGGAAATCCGACCGATAACTTTCCCCCTACCCCATCTTTGTTTTGATCAATTTTGACAATTCTAGCAGGATTTTCGAGAACAAAACTCAAAATTACCCTATTTCTTCTTAATAATGGTCATCCATTCGGCAATATGAAGGCCGTGGTTACTTTTCCGCTTTCCAATGATAGCAGAAACGCGGGAAAATGCAAATAAGCGATGTAACCAAGTCAAATTATTGGTAATTTTGCACTCAATTTTCTCTTAGAAACATGGGAAATACTTCAGAAACTTGAGAAATAATTTGTAAAACCATAATAATATACATCCATTCCATCCTTTATGGACTGTAAATGGGTTCTCTTGTAAAGAAAATTTACACTGGCAAATTTATATCATTCTGATAGGACCTCGTTCTGCCATAATATCCACCGAAATCTCAGTCCAGGGGGAGATAACTCCTGTATGAAATACAGTATGCAGTAACCTCAATTGTATACTAATGGACACACTGTGGATTATTTTAATCGAACTCCTGGTCTTCTTTCCACCTGCTTCCGAAAATAGCGCTTCAGGTATAACTAGGCAGTCCAAATTAAACAATCTGGCGTAATGATACATCTCCGCTCCGTAACGGAGTCTACATTAAGATAATGCATAGACTCCACTATTATGCCTTAAGGGTGCACTCCGGAGATTCTTTTATTAGGCATGGAATAGACTATGGGTCCGTTTTTCGGCCACCAGTTGTCGCAAAACCTTCAACCCAAATCACTTATATGTATATATTTTCTGAAAGAGCATGATGAAACTATTATTTTAAGATATAACACTGCTATGTTATAGAAAAATTTAACTGGAACATTCTCCTCCATGCTTGCTTCATTTTTCCTAGAAAACCCCTTAAAAATGTCGAAAAATGGTCAAATTCGGCTCAATTTCCAGAAAAATCTGTAAGAGCGATTTCAATTAAACTTCTTACTCACGTTCCCTGGTCCGGTCTCAACTTAAAAAGGCAAAAAAAACGGGGTGAAAACCTAACCGTTTTTTGTCAGATTTTCTTCCCGTAAATGAGTCCCGATTTTTAGGCACACCCAAGGGGCATAACTGAGGCAGGACAAACTTTACTCCATGATCCCGATCAGCGTGTAGACGAAGCCAGCACTCGATTTGTACGTACTCGTTTGCAGCGTTGATAATGCTGAATAGGATGGCATTATAGATATAAGCTATTAAGAAGACAAGAAGAATTATGATGTAGCAGAACAAGGGCAGTCTATCGTATTATGAAATTAGAGAGGGGCCATTACTACGAAACTGCGGAGGGCCACCTTAGCATTAGCATACGTAAACAAGTAAAATCTGCTCCAATATTTTTCGATTTTTCGACTGTATTCTCGCACTTTGGAGGCATCATACCTCGTCGGTGTATTGTTGGAGGGTGTAGCAACACGAATGGAGATGGATTCAAGTTGCACTCGTGGCCAAACGGGGAAAAAATCGGGGAGAAATTCGACGAAATTTGTGCAAAACACGTGGAGAAAGCCAACGAAATGGTCTCGCATTTATTTCGCTCACTAGACTGACGACAGCTGTGCAACAACAGAGATGGCAAGAATGTGTGGATATCCCCCTATACTGAAAGAAGCTATTTCCAAGATCAAGACAAATAAATCTTTATCAGAAAGAGAAAATAGACAACCCCTCAGTCTGCCGGAGTGCGTGAGTTATACAGGGACGACCGACGTCGTGGACTCGGCAAGCGACAAACCGTTCCCGCAGACAAGCACTGTAAATCTCCCTGGATGTTTGGGCCCACACCGCTTCCATCGTCTCCTCTACCGAAGATTTAATCTTCCACTCTTGAAATTTTGCATCAGTCCCACGGAGTGATCGAACAGCCAATCCTGAATCCTACATCATATGTGTCTGTGTCTTACAGCTATTAACTGAACTGTAATAATCAATGTACTTTTAATCAACTTATTCCCGTATATAGGAAATTCACTTCTGGCACCAGCTTATCCTGATTATTTGGTGTCTTTTTGTATCTCCATGTGAGCACATATGTTCTATTTTTTTTGATACAATAAATTGAAATTGATCACCGGAAGAGTAACTGAAACTAACCGAAAGGTGTGAAGCAAACATTTTTTTATGTGAGGGTGTCCAAGAGGGAGAGTGAGAGAATTAAGGTTTAACGTCGCGCGTTCAGCAACAGGGTGTCCAAAAGAAATAAACTGGGCTTCTCCACAGGCGAGTTAGTTATTGTTTCAACATCAAATAGCTTCCTTTGGAATTTAAACTTTGTTTTCATTTGAGAGAACTTATCCACAGGTATGGATTAGCTCTCGTTTTAACATCAAATCGCTAACAATAATTGACAAACACATAATAAAATTAAGCACGTAAGCAATGTAAATAAGCCGGCCTGCCACGGTATAACAATCTGTCCGTCCCGTAAGAATTGAAAAATAATGAACCATACAATGTCAATAAACACACACATATAAAAATAAAGGCGTAAATAACTACATAGTATGCTCTTACAATAACAAATTATCTGTAGATTTTAAATGAATATATATATTATAGTGACATCCACAATAAGCCAAGCCGGCCTAGTTTCCTTTTTGCTATATTATTTAGAAGTTTTTTAGCACGGAAGAGTAAATTTACGATCCTGTGCATTATAATAACTGATTTATGCCTAAAAAAATGCCAGATAAAAGCAGAAATGTATAAATATTATTGTAAGATCCACAGATAGTTGTAATTTCGTGTATAAAGCATGTAATCAGTGTATTTAAACAGGCCTGCCACAGCCTGACACGGCCTGCCACCGGCTTGAAACAGGCCGGACATCAGGACGACCCAGTTTGACCCCAGATTCGCTTGTACATATGGCTCAAATCTATATGACTCGATAGATTCTCCTTCACCTTTAGTTTCATGATCGCTTACTGCCTCTACATTCTATTCAGTTCCAAGACCTGTATAATCTCCAACGTCACAGTCTTCAACGTGGTTAACGCTGAAATCGGAATCTGTGTCAGAGCTTGTACCGCTGTCTGTGTTATCCGCCATGTTTGACTCTGGCCGCTTCACTGTGTGACGTCACAGGGTAATCGCCGGGCGGATTTTCTGGGGGTAAAAATCAGGCGCTTTGGAGCCGTATTTCAGGATATTGCATCATCGCTAAAATTTTGAAAATAATCCTAAAAAATAAAGCAGGCCACAGGGAACTGCTTTTTACTGGTTTTAGCCTTTCAAAAATTGTGATAACATTCCCCTTTAACTAATCCCAGAATAAAGATGACGACGGATACAATTTTGTAGAAGTCCATTCTGACTATATTTCTTACAAGCTTTCAGAGAAAAACTTTCTCCATCCTCAGGTAGAGTGGCGATTGCACATATATAATTGAAATTGTAGTTTAAGGGCCGCTTCCCATACGGATTTCGCGGCCCATCAACTCAATGTTTTATTTAAATTTCACGGTACATTTCTTTGTTAATTTGAGATCTTTTGCAGCGCTAGATATTAAAATAAATAATTAAATAATGAATAACAATAACAATGAGGAAATATAAATACTAGTAGAGAAGAGTCGCTATGTACAAGTCGTTGAGTCTGTTATTGGTTTTTATACTGGAAAATATTTGTTATAATCGCGTGGATGATTCCTTTGTCTCGGTACCCCATAGTACGCACAAAGCCGTCCAGAAAAAACTGGGAGAACCAGGGCGTTTTCAGGATTCCCTAACGACGCCCTTGGGAACAGGGTGGGTCCTTCCAGAAATCTGTGCCTGTAACAATTGCTTGGAGTGTGTAGTAGGGTACAGAACGGCAGGTCTACGTCCTATATTACGTGAAAGTCAAAGGATCATATTCTGTGTTGAGGCGTCAGTTCGGTAACATCTAAGGGGTAGCGTGTCCGGTGTGGTCTAGGGTCGAGTATTCTGATTCTGGGTGTTCTTGCTATGCGGCGTTGTCACTCAAGCTTAAGGCGCTGTTGGTATTGCGCATATATTGATTGAAATTGTAGTTTAAGGGCCGCTTCCCATTCGGATTTCGCGGCCCATCAACTCAATGTTTTATTTGACTTTCGCGGTACATTACTTTGTTTATTGAATATCTTTTCCAGCGCTAAGTAAATAAATAAATAAATAAATAAATAAATAGGTAAATAATAAATAACAATGAGAGATTAGTAGGAGATATAAATAGAGGTAAATAAGAATCGCTATATGTACAAGTTCGTAAGTCTCTTTCTGTTTTTTTTTTGGTAAGTTTTTCTGGTAATTGTGAGTTCACTGTAATCGCGTGTATGATTCCTTTGTCTTGGTACCCCTTTGTACACAGGGACCTCACAAAATTTAGACCCCTAAAGACAGATATGTCTGTTGACTGAGTTGTTCTCACAAGGTTAATGTATAAAAGCTTCTGTAAACTGTATATATGTGCAATCGCCACTCTACCTGAGGATGGAGAAAGTTTTTCTCTGAAAACTTGTAAGAAATATAGTCAGAATGGACTTCTACAAAATTGTATCTGTCGTCATCTTTATTCTGGGTATAGTATCTGTGTTCAAGAAAACTGATCGTAGATATATTAATGCATTAAAGCATTCTTTAGCTGTACTACATACAAGAGATATAATTCATGTGATGTTTCTTTGTTTATGGAGTTGTTGAATTTCTCATTAAAAATATATATGTGAAATTTGGCAACACAATATATCAACAGCATATAGGTATTCCAATGGGTACTAATTGTGCACCCTGTTGGCTGACCTATATCTGTTTTCTAGTGAATAGGACTATATGCAGGCGCTTTCAAAAACCGATCCATTCAAAGCCCGTTCCTGCTCATTCACCAAACGCTATATAGACGATCTCCTCGCTGTGGATAATCGCTATATAAATGACCCAATGAAGGATATATATATCCACCTTCACTGGATTTGAAGGAAACTACGGATATTTAGACCTATATTTCTATAAGTTGGCTTTCTCTCTCGTTGATTGTATGACAAAAGAGATGATTACAATCTGGACATCGTAAACTATCCCTTTCTGGACAGTAATATTTCAGTGGAACCTGCATATGACGTATACATATTTCGCCTAGTAGCATTTACTTAATCCTGTGTTAAATGTGACGATTTTAATCAACGTCACAAAACATTGTTGCAAAAACTTATAAAACAGGGCTATACCATCAAGCGCCTCCACTCAAAGTTTCTCAAATTTGACGATAAATATCGCATGCTGATAGCAAAACACGAGCGTAGCGTGCAGATCTATGGTGTTACGTTTCGTAACTTGTGTCTAATTCCGATTAACCCGGGGCTAAGGGCTGTATGAACCAAAGTATTCTCATGGTGCTCATATGAACAGTCATAATCAAAAAGCTTGACTGAGATACATCATTCTCTTGATGACGACTTTACAACGAATATTTTGGATTAAGAATACTGATCAGCGATACGCATTTGATATTTTTGGAACATCACGATGTCTTGCCGGCATCATTGAAAACTTGACCGCTTCTCTCTTGCAGGAAGCTAGCCTATGTTTATGTATACTATGATTGTCTTTTTGAATTTGGTGCTAATACTGTTATATGGAATATGGAATAGGTTTTTGGATTGGACGCGGATATTCTTTAAAGGACGACGGCTGAATTATGAATGACGGACCAGACGCTTGTAATTTAACGTGTCGGTATACGTCGGCCTATCGCAGAATGTTCCACGTATTCTTTTGAACATTACAAGAAAACGGCTGAAGATACAGAAATGAGATTTACATTTTTCATAATACACTAATTCTTTAGATGAGAAATAAAAAAGAAAATGACATGGAAAATGATCTAAACAGAATGAAAATCGGATAGATTTTGTCAGAGTTTTGCTCGATTATATTCTGATATGTGTGCAGTTTACATTGAGTTGACATGTGTCAGTAGCTGGAACCAACCCCACTTGACGTCACTAGCCAGTTCCCGAGCAAAACATCAGGGGTTATGAAAGTGGTCTATAGTGGATTTTATATGGATAGAATTACGAGGTTATTTCAAGCAAAATTATGCAGAGCTAATTATTGTTTTGTTGACAAAACGTTTTTCACAAGCTCCAAAGTAGACGACTAATAAAACTGGACAGACTTTAGCATAGATGCATGTGCTTACCACATCCGAAATTATTGAATGAACGCGTTCGAGTGCTACATTTCCGATTATTGCTCGACAAAATAACAATAAATAAACTCATATTAAACATATTAAATCTCTTCTGAAAATAGTTTATTTTTGGATAATTTTGTTTTCATGTTTTATCGCTACTTACTTCTAAAGTTTTCAACAAAAGTATTTGAAAGTTGAGATTCTTACAATATACTCTTCAAACCAAAGAGGAGTGCCTCACTTCTTACTAATTTTATATAGTAGTTCAAAGTTCAGTGATTCAATTTATCCAACCAATTCTACCCCTGTAATTAAAAGCATTAACCTCAAAACTGAGGCACTGATTTAATTCTGCACACATCGACTATTGTGTTCTTCGATATAAAATGCACAGCTTGTTAATTGAACGTGGTTATCATGAAAAGGCTCAAACTGCCTGACAGATACAAGAAATATCCGCTCTTAGGGTCGAATTTGTACTTCGGTTTGATCGGAGAAAATGATCAAAAACTACTGGTGAGTGTATGGTAAACGAATTTCTTCAACTTATAATGCTTCGAATGGAATGTGTAATATTTTCTGGTAGACGCCTACGTATATTGTCAATAAATTGTGAAAATTAATAAAATCAAGTTGATGTTTTCCTACATATTTTCTCTCAAATGGAGTTGTTCCCATCGATGTAAGGCCGAACAATACAGTTTTTAATTTTCTACTCTTATTCTATGGCATAGAGATCAGGGTATGGTCAAATATTAAGAAACTGTACTAACTATTCGGCTTGACATCAATGAGAGTGACTTTATTTGAGTCGAAGATGAGAGATAAAATATAGGTGAAATCGATTTAAAAAAGTATATTTATTCATTTTCATAATGTACTGAAAAAGACCTTCACCATCAAATATCTCACAAGTCTGGCAACTCGGGATGGGACTGATGTTTACAGAGAGGTCCCAGAGCGGACACACAACCACGGACGGTTCCGTCTGGTACTGGTATGATACCGTTGTGGTGAAGTAGTAGTCTCCGCTATGGTACCATACCGGTGTGCCCCACTGTGTACTAACTGTTTTCAACGACACAGAAATTAGTTGTGTATTTTATAATCGAAGTGTCAATTTCTTCATTGTTGTTCTTCCAGATGACTTCAGTAGAACGGATATTGGCCTACAATAGGCTAACACCAGAAGCACCGAGAACCTCAGCTAACCCACCACCCACCAGCTGGCCATCGAGAGGAGAAATTATTTTACGAGACGTCAATATGAAATATCATGAGCACGATTCACCGGTCCTAAGAAATATTAACTTATCGATAGAAGCGAAGGAAAAGGTAAATTTATTTGTTCGTGTATTTTATGCACACAACTGGCGTTCCGGAATAGTTCAATAGAAGGAGTGAAGATGTGACACCTTTCTGTAGATTATTGGGAAATAACTGATAAGTATCATTGTGATTCACTCATAGCTTATATCAGCTTGTATGGTTGAATTCAGTGTGTCTGCTTTCGGAGTGAGATATGTGAATTGTGAGCTGTGTGATTGCAGCAATCCACGATTCAGCAATATGTATGTTACTCGTATTTTATAACCTGTGTGATTTCAATGATATGTTGCCGAATACTGACTGGTTTGAAACGCATTGCGGTGTACGACAAGGCGATACCCTCTCCGCAACGTTGTTTTCTATCTTCATAAATGGTCATAAATGGTATCTGTGTTGGCTTATGCTGAATACCTCGTTATTTTAACTCAAAATGAAACTGATCTTCAGTTATTGCTTGACATAGTAAATAGTTGCTGAATTAGATGTGGTTCCTATATATGAGGAAACTGTATCGTGTGATATTATGTGCAAAATGCTTTGGTGATGCAAGAATGATCGGTGGTCCCAAGCTGTTCTGAAAAAAAAAAATTAAGAACAGATGTTGAAATTAAGTCCGAATACAAAACGGAAAAATATCTCCTGTTTAATTTGACCAAATTTGATAGGTCACTGTGCGCCCAGGTACGCTGTGGTGTCTTGCCTCTGAGAGTGGAAGTGGGTAGATGTAGAGGAGAGAGTCAAGATAAAAGGATATGGGAAGTTTGTGATAGTGGACAGGTGGAAGATGAAAAACACTTTATATTTGGTTGTAAATTGTACGAGATTGAAAGGCTAGAATTGGTAAGGGGAGTTAACTGGGATGTAAATATTACCTGTGGTGACAAGATGGCTTTTCTCTTTGAAAATTATACGTGAAAAACGTGTCCTTTCATTAAGTCAGCATATCGTAAAAGGTATGAACAATTATTTTCACCTTGAACCACGTGGCATTCCGGGAATATTTTAATGTTTGTAGTGGTTGATAAGCCCAGTTAGGGCTGGGTAAATTTATGACCTTGACTTCTTGTGTAACATGAGACTGACTGACTGAGATATATCATTCTCTAGATGACGACTTTACAACGATTATTATGGATTAAGAATACTAATCAGCGATACGGATTTTATAATTTTGGACCATCATGATGTCTTGTCGGCATCATTGAAAACTTGACCGCTTCTCTGTTGCAGGAAACTAGCCTATGTTTATGTATACTATGATTGTCCTTTTGAATTTGGTGCTAATACTGTTATATGGAATATGGAACAGGTCTTTGGATTATGGACGCGGATATTATTTAATGGACGACGGCTGAATTATGAATGACGGACTAGACGCTTGTAATGTGGACCATGTACCTACAACTATAAAGAATAAAACTATACTATACTACACAATATGCCTAGGTTTACAGCCACTGAAAAAGATTTCAAAATGTTCAACAAAACGGTTCTGCTGCGCATATTGATAGTTTTGTTCATTCGCTTCAAAATCATCTTCAAGGTCAGCCCCACCTGATATGACAGGACCACGATTTGTTGTTAGTATCACGTTATATTTTGTCATAGTGGCAGGAGATTTTCTGCATTCTGGAACTGGAAATGTCGATGATTATCTTGCACAAATGCATCGAAGTAAACCAAGATGGTATACAACGTGATCGAATATGAGCATAGGTTTTACAAATACGGAAAATGAGATATGTATATTGTGAGTTGAAGTCAGAGTGGGGAAATGTCCGAGTAGGAAATGTCCGAGTGGGAACTCTTCTAGTGGGTAACTGTTCGAGTGGGGAACTGTCCGTATCTCCGGTAAGCCAGCCTTAGAATGTCCGACGTGTGCTCTACTTGAATTTTTGTAGAGCAACCTGGATTTCTATATAGCAGACGAAAGCGATACATGCGACATTCCAACTGATGATATGAAGATATGAACGATAAAAAACAACAGAAATATAATATAATAGCTGCATGTCTAAATCTAAACAGCTTGGGATATAATTTGTTTGCATATTACGGATTTCTCCAACAGAATGCCATTGATATATTGACTTTGGTGGAGACGAAATACAAACGTCTAGTCCGTCATTCAATATGCAGCCGTCGTCCATTAAAGCTCATTTCCAGAACCATAGTAGCTCTTTTCCAGATAATCAGTTGGAAATAGAGTGTTTCCTATGACCTTGTTGAAAATGGTATCCATATAGGGTGATCCGATTGTTTTATCTTTTCGCAAATTCAAGGCGCTTTCAGAAGTCCAACTTTTCAATTAACGTTACAGCATAATATTTCAGGCTCATTCTGAGACTACTTACATTTACCACCAATCGAAATAACTTAATTAAAATGGCAGATGTATGATTTGGGTAATCTGAAACTTGCCATTTTTAATATCTTTTTTCTAATTCAAGGTGTCTGCAGATGTTCAGCGTACATATCTGTCATGAATGTAGCAAATTCACGTCATAGCTTATTATTTTAGGCTAAGAATATTCGCATAATCCGCAGCCCGAAGCATGATAACTTAGTTCAAAATGGTGGACATACAGTTCTAATTCCATTTTAGTATGTCTTAGATGATCGAGCTTGTTTTCTGCAATCGTCATAAAGTTGCATTGTATTTTCTCTTCAAGTTGGACAACTTGCTCTTCTAATTCAGTCACTCTCTTTGTATCAACTTTCTTTTTGTTGCAGAAAGTTTGATTGTTTCGCCTCTTATCTTCATCAGTAAGGCTTCTAAGAACAACTAATCATCTACAATTACAATTTTGGTTAACATTTCGAAATCATCGCTTTAGGGTTCAAATAAAAGATAAAATACAAGTATCTAGTCCGTCATCCAATATTCAGCCGTCGCCCATTAAAGAATTTCCGCGTCCATAATCCACATTCATAAAATAGAATAAAAATAGTTCCCTACAAGAAAGAAGCGGTCAACAGTTTTCATTGATGTTGGCAAGACACCATGATATTCCAAAAATATCAAATCCGTTTCGCTGATCAGCATTTTTAATCCATATGATTTTCGTTGTAGTCGTTATCTAGAATGTGATGTATCTCAGTCACGCTTTGATTGTGATTATTCATGTGAACACTATAAGGATCTTGTAATACATGGGTTCATACGGCCCCTAGCCCCGGGTTAATCGGAATTAGAAACAAGTTACGACATGTAACATGTATTTTGCTATCAGCATGCAATATGTATCGCCAAATTTGAGAAAAAATTTGTGGAGTCGTTTGGTGACATAGCGCTTTTTTATAAGTTTCTGCAATAATGTTTTGTGACATTGATTAAAATCGTCACATTTAACACAGGATCTTGTAAATGCTACTAGGCGAGATAGGTATACGCCATATGCAGGTCCCACTGGAATATTACTGTCCAGATAGGGATACTTCATGAATTCGAAATTGCAATCATCTCCTGTGTCGTAAAGTCGACGAGAGAGAAGGCCCGCTTCATTTTTATAGAAAGCAAGACACCTACATTGTGGGGGTACAAAAATGCATTTTGAAGTCCCTGGAAAATCGGTCACAGGACCACAATCTGAAATTACTTTTCCGAAAGTACAGAAACTGTACTACAAAATCTTAACTCTTCAAAGTCAAATTTTCGGCCATTTTTTAGCAATACGATTCAGCTATAGAGATACAATATTTAGCGAAAACAGATTTACTACTGATACGAATGATTTAAATGTAAGATTACTTTATCATTTCCACTGTATCAACAAGTGAAATTGCCTTTGTAATACATTTCCAACAAGCTACAAGTACTTTCTCTTGAATATAAAGGCTTATGATAGATTGCAGCTTGTACAGAGGGCAAGCCTCGGAGAAGAAACGCCCACCAGTGGAGTCTCACAATATACAGATAACAATTAAACGCAACATTAAAGGTGGCGGAAAAAAAATTCCCACGTACTCACAAGCCAATATTTTTACTGCATATATATAAAGTCGACGGTAACTAGGTGTCTTATCTTACCTCAAAGACGTAGAGTGCATCACGCGAAATCGCTCAATGCCATATACATGAACTGGCTCTCGAGTTCAAACAAGATTTTGTAACTCAAATGTGTGGAAATTAGACGATTAGAAAGTCAAATATTTCTACGCATAAAAGTTTCCCACATCCGCCCACTCCGCCTCCTTGGTGAAAACAATGTGCACACAGCGGTATGGTACCAATTTATTTATTTAATTATTTATTTAACTATGATATTGATCAGGAAGGCTACAAATCTGACTAGCACATGCAATTGTGGCCCATAATAAAAAATATGTACACAAATATTTTCATATAACAATAGTACAAAATTATTCTTAGTATACGGTTCAATCAAAGATTTTGCAATAAACAATTTCACTAAAATAAGGGGAACCGTGTATATAGTTACCCGATTAGACGAAACCTAGCAAAATGGCAATGCGATACCCATGAACAATTGATATCTAACATACGTAAATAATATTTGGTGATAGCAGCTTTAAATTTTTTGTTAGAGTAACGAGATAAAATCGTCGATGCGGTGATGCGCTCTTCCCCGTAATGGTAACATGATTGGCACCAGAGATGGTGGCTGGTATAGTTGTGTGTTCGCTCTAGTACCGCTATACCATTATAAAGAAGACGTCGTCATCTTTATGATAGCATACCCCTATGTACACAAGGCTTTCCCCATGGTGAAACTTGATGTGTACATTCTTATCACATTCCAAGATTACGGATTACAATCAGTCGATAGAGGTTGATTATAATCCGTGGACATATTATTCACTATTAAGACGGTAATAGAACCCCTGAAAACCATCGTTTTATTTTGACTCTAGAAGTTTTATTCAACTTATATAATAAAAATTATGTTAGTTTGCAGTGCAGTTTGTAATTTGCTACTCAAATGTGTTTAAGGTTGGCATCGTTGGCCGTACGGGCGCTGGTAAAAGCTCGCTTGTGTCTCTCCTTCTCCGACTGGCTGAACAAACAGGCGAAATTTGGATTGACAATATTGATGTCACAAAGATTGGACTACATGAATTAAGGAGTAAAATATCTGTTATACCTCAGGTGAGTTTGAATGTAAACAATTCCCCTCTGTTCTTGTGAATCCACTCCCTGAATGAAGCAGCCTTCCCATGCCTATTCTCTTTGTTTCTATAATTAATATCCCATGGAAATAACAAATCCTGTCGCATTATATCAGCCTGGAAAAAATTACGATGGTCTTGTGAATAAAAACTAATTTATGATTCATCAAAATGCGCTTCCTGGCCTATTTTGGCGTCTTTGGTGCATTTTTTTGAAGATTTTCTGTTGTCACAAAAATATGATACCTCAAACCAAAATCATACTTGATACTTTCAACTGATCAACCTTCTTAATATCTTGTGCGTAAATATAACTTTGGTTTGAAATGTCATATTTTTGTTACGAGAGAAATACTCCCTACCAATGCCCCAAGACGCCGAAATAGGCCAGGGATGATTTGTTATTATTATTATTATTTTATTTTTTTATGAATCATAAATTCATATTTGTGTAAATGACCATCTTAATTTTTCACAGGCTGATTTCAGTACAGTATATGTATTCTTCAAATCAATATGTTTTTGCAGGTTTTGAATTGAAAAAAATATCAACTTCATTACCGTCACACACAAAAGAGTTTTTCGCATATGATCAGCATATCCTTTTCCAGAGCTAAGGAGATAGCACACAAATTTTGTCCTAAAAATCTATATATGTGTTTAGAGATATATGTGTTTAAAGTTGCGGGGCTCCGGCGGAGCAGTTTTTCATGAAAACGTAATAGCATGCTATTAAGATATTTTCACCGTCATTGGCGATCATATTTCCAGGATCCGATTCTATTCGCTGGAAGCTTGAGGCGTAATTTGGACATGTTCAACGAACGATCTGACACCGAGATTTGGGACGTATTGAGGGAGGTATGTATTTACTATTGGCATGTATTACCAGAGGTATGTATTCACTATTGAGATGTATAGCGGAAGGTATATATTCACTCTTGGAACGTATTACGAGAGGTGCGTATTCGCTTTTGGGACATATATTTCGGGAGGAATATATTCACTCTTGGAAAGTATAACGGGGGAGTTACGAATTGATGTAGGGTCGTATTACTGAACATATGTATTCACTAACGGGACGTATTACGGGAGGTACGTATTCACTACTGGGACGTATATTATGGGAGGTATGTATTCACTATTGGAACGTATTACAGGAGGTACGTATTCACTATTTTGACTAGTATGTGCTAAGGAACGTCATCATCCAATGAACCAAGAAGTTGCGGCCATCTGTAATATTGTGTTTCCATAATTATCAACCAACTTCTAAATGTAACTCAGACCACTAATGATTATGATGCTCTGAACAACATGAGCAGTGTGACTAACGTCACTGGACCTACGAAGTAGGATCGGCATTATAGGACTGCGACGCGCACTGAACTCTTGGACCCCCAAGTTGAAATGCTGCCTACATTAAGATGGGCACAGCCCAAGTCAGAATCATCAGAAATTTTCATCAAAAGTAGGTCAGCTCAGAACTTGCTGGTAACAGTCCTCTAATGCAAGTTTAGGCCAAAAATCAAGGTTCTAATGTCAACGGTTCTCCTTATTTTGCCGACGAAAGGACTCGGATGGACTGACTCACTCACTCACTGACTCACTCATTACCGGACAATTTGCAAATGAGAGCCTACTTCGTAGGAATATTTGAACATATAGACAACTCAACTAAGTTAAATTGTCCACAATATCCTGTAAGCCCTGCCATATGCATCTAGACAGTAGATGTTTGCAATGCATCAAGGCAGGTAAGTTATCAAAGAATTTCCGCGTTCATGATCGGAGCACAAGGCATATATTTCACCAAATGACAGTGATGTTGACCTTGCCTCCCCCCTTCATTCCAAACGAATAGGCTTCATTGGATCAACAATGAGTAACCTACATGTGACGATGAAGTGAGTAAATACCGTGCACATGATAACATATAGGTTGGACACTTTTAAGATAATGCGATTTCAGCGATACGAATTTGATATTTTTGGAATATCATGGTGACTTGCTGGCATCATTGAAAACAGTTGACCGCTTCTCTCTTGCAGGAAACTAGCCTATAGTTTCATGTATACTATCATTTATTCTATCAATTTGGTGCTGATGGTATTATATGAGTTAGGTCTTTGGAATATGGACGCGGAAATTCTTTAATGGGCGATGGTTGAATAATGAATGACGTCGCTTGTAATCTCAAATTCTGTGATGGATGTCAAGCCCTGGCAGAAGGGTGCGATCGCATCGTGCAAGATCTCTGGCACTGCCTTTCGAGACTTCTGTCGGTTCCGCTTGGCCGGGAGCCATATGTTGTTCCATGGTGTTCATATCGGCGGTCGACTGGAGGACGGCTTGTAGGTTCATTTGGAAGGAGATGGTGGTCGGTAATTAAGATTTTATGTAAAGAACATCATCATGTCTTGTTGGCACCATTTCTCGTTTGCAAGAAACCATCATATTGTGCTTATTATGTTAATTTCATACACATTTGGAATCGGTATCGTCATACGAAATAGATCTTTCGATCACGGGCGCGGAAATTCTTTTATGGACAACGGCCAAATATTAAATGTCGGATGTGACGCTTGTTATTTAATTCTCGTTACCATGGTTATAAGGAACTTTATCGGTGATCTAAAATATGTCTTGTGGAATTTTAGATTCTTTATTCGATATACTGCATCAGCTTTTGAAGAATCAAATGGCTATACAGCCTGGGAAATCACCGCTCGCTCTTCAAACTGTTTGCTTTGTGGCAATTCCGCCGATGAGCGGTGTTCGCATATTGTTAATAGTCCGAGCTATTAGGAACTTCAAGTCCATTGGAGTCCGAATCATAGGGAGAGGACCGAAACAAGAAGAAGAGAGAAAAGAAGAAGCCTATGTTATTTTTTGAAAACACAATTTGGTCTTTTTCGATTGCAGCTAGTTAAGATATTTATTCTTAGTTTGGACAATATGATTTCACTGATCTCTAATCTTTGCCAAATTAATCACATTTTTCCATTATAATTAGCTGCTTAAAGTGATACTCTAGAAGTATATTGTAGTAGTCATAAAAATGTTACTCCAAACCTATAATTCTTTTGATTTCAGGTAAACTTGAAAGATACAGTGAAGAAGTTACCTGGTCAGTTGTACTCAAGAGTACCAGAGGGAGGGAGCAATTTCAGTGTTGGAGAACGTCAGCTCCTGTGTCTGGTTAGGACGATCCTGAGACAAAACAAAATACTGATTCTGGACGAGGCCACTGCTAACGTGGATTATAGGTTATTAATTCACACATACATTGTTACAATTGTTGACTACCCGTGCGTAACCTATTATCCGAGAAGAATCTTTTCGAATGCACATTGATTTGAATAAAACTGTTGGATTTCGCGGCCCATCAACACAATTCTTTTGTATATTCCATTATACATTTCTTCGATTTAGGTTTTTACTGTAGAAAACGAATCAGAATAACATTTGTAGCATTTACCTTTCGAATTTTACTGTTTTTGTAGGGGTGTTAGGTATTGTTGTTGTTTTTTTAAACATTGAAAGCGAGCATAACGACCTTCAAAATCAAGGTAACTCCGCTTCCCCCAATGACTAGTTCAATTTGAAACTTGCTAGTCTTTTTTTACGACGGTCATACATACCGTTCCTCAGAATTAAGGCAACCCCGCTATTCAATAGTTCATTTGAAGTCGAAAATGTGTCCATTTACTTTGACCATCTCAGCACATATGCAATCGCAATGTTCTTTTATTCACTCTTGGCGCAATTGTAACAAGTTGTGACAAGTCCCTAAACAACATCTGATTTGATTACATCTGATATAGCGTTGACAACATCAATTATATTTGTTAATTGTTAATTATAAGTCTCTATCTTATTGATATTTTACACTCAAAAGACCGAAATGGACGCCAAATTGATAACCAGGTATGAGGAGTGCCCCCTACCCCCCACTGCCCCCAACCCCTGATATGTTCTGGCCGAGACTGAGCTGAGAGATAAAGCATACCACCCATGATAGCGGATAACCAGTAAAGGCTCAATTCGGGAAGGGGGCGGGAGCACATCATAACGAATGTGTAGGTATTTTGCCAAGAGATTGTCCAGCACGAATGAAAGAAATTCACATTTGCCTTGAAAATATTCAAAGAAAGTCGAGTCTTTATTGAACGATAGATGTGGTTTATTCTTTACAGTGATGCCAGCCAGATAACATGCTGTCCTAGCGCCATTGATAGTTTATATGTGAACAATCTGTGATATCTCAATCACGGATTGATTGTGAATATTGGAATCGGAAGTGCCATGGCTGTCCCTGTGCCAATACACTGTATCGAACTATGTATTGATCTTTCCAGAACGGATACTATAATCCAAGAAACGGTTCGCCAGAAGTTTGCTGACTGTACCGTTCTGACAGTGGCACACAGATTACAGACTGTGATGGACTCGGATAGAATCTTGGTTAGTATAAGATAACTCTACTATGCCAAGTAGTCGTTTTATCCGACTCTGAAGAACTAATATGTGAGGCTTGCAATGTATACCAGCTATCTACCCAGCTACCAAGTGATGACCACTTCCGTCCAATTCGTTCCCCCATTTTGTCCAGTTAACCAGTCAACTTACAGATCTGGAACTTCCGTCGTATCCTCTGTTGCTATGAATATTTGGTGTTCATCATCTGTCGTTAGAATAGACTCAAATAATGACTTTCAACATCGTGAATTATGTAATATGATCAAGTTGATTCATTTGTAGGTTCTTGACGACGGAGAAATACGGGAATTCGACACACCACATGTGCTTTTACAGAAAGAGAATGGGTACTTCAAGCACCTGGTAGAGCTCAGTGCGATATCCAATGACTTCGATTAAATTTTTACAATTTTTTTTAGATATTTCTACCTCACTCACCTAGCGCAGTCATATTAATGTCTCTAGAGTGAACCCATGTAAATACGTTTACAAAAAGGATGTGTGGTGTTTTTTCTGAGAAAATGTCCCTTTGCTGTTTCGTTTGTGAAGCCAAAAATTCATTTTGTAACGAAAGTCGCTGGCATTCCGCCTTAACCTTTACAACTGACATTTCTGCCGCCTGACCACATTTGGTCTGGTCACGGGCCTACAAAACCAAGTCATGCAGTTTATCGGGGCTAAAGATAAATATAGAAAAAACAAACGCGGTTTGGATAGAGTGTCGGTCTGGTTCCGAAATAAGACTATGTCAGAATATGAAACTAGATTGGGGCAACGAATTTGACCTCTTGGGAATGTATATGAAGAATGATTTACCTTGCAAAAATAGAAGAACTGAATAAGGAACTTTAGCAACTAATTTCTTTTTACATAAAATAAATATTTCTGATAATGACACATGTAGTTACTGTGGAAGAGAACGGGAAACACTGTTTATAGAATGCGAAAAAGCACAAACACTTTGGAAAGAGCTTCGACGGTGGCTGCATGATACCACCGGGATGAGAGGGGAGATAACAAACGATAAAATTAATTTTGGGTGGAGAAGGGAACAAGAAGTCTAAATATACTAATAACCAAAAATTATATATACCGTAACAAGTTTACAAAATCGCCAATTAATATCAAATCTCTTCTATATGTTTTCTGCAACAATACTCATCAGAAAAATATACAAATAATATAGAATCATTAGGTGATAAATTTGCAAACAAATGGATTTTATTTCGAGAATTCTTTGACTCAAGAGAAGACTAAAAATAATGTATTTGTATGTATATTATTCAGTTACAATATGTTTCATATTTGTACTGTTTGTCGTTATATGTTTGTCTCAATATATATGTGAATGGGTGTATTTGCAAATGAGTACATTAAATAATATAATGAATTTAAAGACACTTAGTAATTAAGTTATATTAGCTGCATTTTAAGGGCCTTACCACTCCAAGGTTTCTGTCGGAGGTAACAAAGTATACGAGTGTCTTGCGCCTTAGAGGTGGTAGACGTAGAAGATTCTTAGCCTTTGCCACTTAAAAGTGAGCTTTCGCTATTTAAAAACTCTTGCCAGTCTACAATCATAAACAATATATAAAAATTTGAATCTTCTGTTCCCATTATTATCTGTATACGTCACCAGACATGTTTCTCTTTGTCTGGTATGCAGATGCTGTAATGTATGTATGTTGACCCACATATTTCTCTGTATTTATGTTGAGCCCCCCCCCCCCGTAAATAGTCTCTTTATATTTAATGTTTCGAAAGGAGGAATGTGAGAATGTCTAATGTTATGTCGGCTATCTGTATGTATGTCACTGTAAACGGTTTTTCTATGTCCATGTAACTATATATATATATATAAAAATATGAAAAAGAATAAAAGTATTTTTTTTTTAAATGTCATGTCGGCCTTCCTTCACAATCCTCGAGAAGGCCTCGAGGGGAGAACATCGTGTTGGTACTGGGAAAGATCTCTCAGACGGAAATTATTCGAAGACTGCCAGAGAATCATCTGATTATTATGACTTGAATTGTGACTCGGCTGAACCTGGAGGGCTTTCGTTCTCGGGCGGTCTCTGAACTGAGAGAGAGAGAATTAAAGTGAACTGCAAAGCTTTTAATTTTATCTAAAATGTTGCTTATACTTTTATACGTTTTGGGGGCAAATATATTTTGCAAAATTGTACTAATAACAATATTTAAGTTATCCTGTTATAAATCCGTCTTGAAAACTTGCATTGCTTGTCTCTGTTGGTTTGTAGAACGTTATGGCGATATAGCGGTCTCCTTCATTCAAGTTTTATTTAAATGTGACGTCATGCTACGTCGGATGAATGAGCGAGGACCACTATAAAGTCGTGACGTTCCAAAAACAACGGGATGCAAGCGATGACGTTTTTAAATGTTCTGGCTCTCGTTTTCTGGTGGTATAAGTTTTGACTTCTTATATACCCAAAATAAAACAATAACCCACATAACTATTACCACACATATTTGTAACAACTATAGAAGTTCTCGTTTTATGACATTTTAACAGAACATTGGAAAGTTTTTCAGTTCACCGTTAATGTCTCGTTCAGCAATATTTCAGCTATATAGCGACGATCAAACAAGATTCTAAGTATTCAAGTTAATAACTCAGTAAACTAATGCATTAAAAACATGAAAATACATTAAAATTTATACAACAAACCGATCTCCCTCAAAGAATCTAAAATCTAATCTTCTTTTAGCCGACTAAAAAGATCTTCCAAAGTAGCTGCTCCATAAAAGTTATCTTTTGCAATCTTAACACTACCTGGCCTGGGGGGGGGGAGGCGGAAAGTGCCCCCCTAGTGAACTTTTCTCTGCTGCTCCGAAACGACAAAACCGAGGAGGCTGAAACTTGGTGACTTTTAAGCTTATCTTATTGGGGTCATTTTGAGCCTATTTTCATATACTCCCGAGCAGAGGATCATGGGTGAATTCAAAATGGCGCCCATGTGGTATCCGCGAAAGTCGTGTTTTTCAATCTTTTCGCTCCATTTTTTCACATTTTCCCTGCCTAAAAGGCCTTGAAAGTATTTCATTTATGCAAAACTAATTATTCTGTATTTTATTAGATTTTTTTCGAGAGAAAAATCGGAAAAATGAAAATTTCGAAAAATCGACCCCAAAAAGGCCGAAAAATGGCTTCCGAGAAGATGACGTCACTGTGACGTCATCATGGCGGCCATCTTGGATTTTTTTACATTTCGGTAGAGCTTGAACCAAAGATACTGTGTGGTAAGTTTCAGCGCTCTAGCCTTAGTGGTAGAGAAAATATATAGGGGGGCACTTTCCGCCCCCCCCAGGCTGCGATACACCCCAAATCGCCCAGGCCAGATAGGGTTAAAATCTATAATCGATAAGAATGTTTCACCGTGAGATCTTCGTGACGTGGAATACACCTTGGGACTGGTTCTTTTTTCAGCAAATGCTCTTGAGTTAATCGTGTATGGCTGATTCTACATCGTCTAATCATGGCTTAAATCGAAACGTTTCTGGCTGTTCAGATGAGTACAGCCTTCATTTTTTTTCTTGATTTCGTGAAGTTTGTTATTATCCATAGCACCCCACAAAGACTGAAACACCTTTCTCACATAAGCACAGATAGATGATCTGAAATCGCTGTATGGGAATCCAACAGGATCAACCTCATCATCTAGGGCTGCCTTAGCCATTATATCAGCTTCAGTATTACCTTTGATGTCAACGTGACTAGGTACTGTCATGGTATTGCAGTATAAAGTTAGACACTGAAGATAGTTCTAGAATTGTGGCACTGAGGTGGACTTGTTAACCTTCTGCTCTGTGGTTATGATCTGGAATTTTCTCGTGATCGTGACCGATTTATCGTGAGTGAATTATGTGTCATCCGTCTCGTGTTTTCTCGAAGATTCTATATTGCAAATGGCCGCTGTACGAAAGATCTGTATGAAACAGCGCCATCTACACATTCATCAACAGACCCCGTATGATACTGTTAGTTATACTTGAGCGCCATCTGCACATATAGACTGTCATATAGTTGTTTACTATGGACGTTTCTGGAATGAGAAAGCGCTTGTTTATCTGGGTTAATTATGTCGAACTTTCTCGTAGTTGTTGTAATCGTATCTGGGTTAAATCTTACGTCATTGTTGTACCGATGGAAGTTTCTTGATGTGATAGAATAATCGCGAATTCCCCGTAGGATATAAAAATACCGTCTCGTTCGCTCACTCGAGAGAGAATTTAAGAACTGGCTTTGATTGATTTACTTTGCCCGTAATTACTGACTGGAGGGTTCAAACAGACTTACGTGGGTGCATCATCATCATTATTATTATTGACTAACGTTTGCCTGAGATAACTGACTGCTGGATTATATATTCCTGTTGGCTGTGTTCGACCGCTGTGTATTATCTACGTGATTGAACGGACGAAAACTGGACAACAGCTGAGCGTTATTGACTGTGGAAATACAGGAACGCGATTTCACCACGAACTGTATAGAGATTAGCACGTTGATACGAACTCTGAGAGACATACCGGTATAACATTGAACAGTAAGATTTTATTTGATGTTTGTTTGCTATATTGACCTAATTTAATTTGTATATGATTTTAGTATTGTAAATAAATAGTTGATTATTGATTCTCGACTTCACAAATCTTTCTGTTGCGTTTTTCTATTATCGTTTAGACGTAACAGAAATTGGGGGCCTGTCCGGGAGCTTTGTTTACATTCCAGCTTTGCAACATAGTTCTAAATTGATACATTGTCTGAATTTGTGAAGTCGAGGAGTAGTATATTATCAGTATGTCATTTGACCCAGCTCAATTTGCTTCAAAGCCTGGTCAGGAGGAATTTGACGAACTACGCAAAGAGGATTTGTTCGCGCTGTGTAAATTCCTACAAATTAAAGTTAAAACATCTTGGAGAAAGCAAGAAATTAAGAAACTCATTATTAAACATTTTGTTAGCAAACAACTTTGATTTTGATTTAACTGAGGAAACAGCTGATTATTTGGAAATAAAGAAATTAGAATTGCAAAATCAGCTGGAATTAAAGAAATTAGAATTAAAAAGAGAAAAGGAAGAAAGACAGTTTCAGTTAGAGCGAGAAAGAGAAGAGAAAGAAAGACAGTTTCAGTTAGAGAGAGAAAGAGAAGAGAAAGAAAGACAGTTTCAGTTAGAGAGAGAAGAGAAAGATAGACAGTTTCAGTTAGAAATGAAACATTTGGAATTACAGTCGCGAACAGATCCTCCTGCAGATGCACCCGTACAATCACAATCAAAATTTGATGCAGCTCGTCAAATACGTCTCGTCCCACCATTTCAGGAAAAAGAAGTTGATAAATATTTTCTGCATTTTGAGAAAATTGCTGAAAACTTAAACTGGCCGAAAGAAAATTGGAGTTTACTTCTTCAAAGTGTTTTGATCGGAAAGGCAAGGGACATTTACACTCAATTGACGGTAGAGCAAGCATCAAATTATGATATGGTGAAGGATTTAATCCTCAAAGGCTATGAATTAGTTCCTGAAGCCTATAGACAAAAGTTTCGTAGTTGTGAAAAAGAAAACTCTCAGACTCATGTAGAATTTGCTCGTTCAAAAGAACAGTTATTTGATAGGTGGTGTGCTTCGGTTAAAATTGACAACAACTTTGAAAACCTCAGACAGCTTATGCTAGTAGAGGAATTTAAAAGGTGTATCCATGGTGATATTAGAACATTTCTTGATGAAAAGAATGCCAACACTTTAGACGAAGCAGCCCGATTTGCTGATGAATACGCTCTGACACACAAATTATCATTTGCCAATGCTGTTAAGCCAAGTTCATTCCAGTCTAACATCTCAGGTAACAAATCCAGTTCTTTTTCAAGGCCTAAAACTTTTAACCCCAGTTACAAAAGTCAAGGTCAAACACAAAGTCTCAGTCACCCACTTTTAACACTCAAAATAAGTCTTCCGTTTGCAGCTACTGTAAAAAGGACGGCCATTTGATGGCGCATTGTTTTAAATCGAAAAGAAGACAACAAGATCAAGCCTTTCAAAAGCCTAGTGGTTTCCTCACTTCAAGATCTTTACCCAAGCAGGTTAGTGACGTTCATGTATATGACGTTAAGATGGCGAAGGACACTGTTCCTATTAGTTCTATCAAGGATAAGGTTGACAGTTTTTCAAATCCTGTTATGGAGATTTTTGAACCATTTATCCACAATGGTTTTGTGTCACTTTCAAGTGATTTTTCTAATGCTACTCCTGTGAAGATTTTGCGAGATACGGGCGCGTCCCAGTCTCTTTTGTTGGCAGATATTTTGCCGTTTTCTGATTCTTCATCTGCAGGCAGTAATGTCCTGATTAAAGGGGTAGATTCTGTAAATTATACACCCGTTCCGCTCCATAACATTCATCTGTCTTCCGACTTGATTTCTGGACCTGTTACGGTGGGTATTAAAGGTAGTTTACCGTTTGAGGGTGTTCAATTACTTCTTGGCAATGATCTTGCGGGAGATAAGGTCGGGGTTAACCCGATTGTAACTGACAAGCCTTGTTTGGATCAGATTCATGGTCCAGTTGAAGACGAAATTCAAAGTTTGTATCCTGCTTGTGCAGTTACTAGAGCCATGAGTAAATTGGCTGAAGAGTCTGAAAAGTCTCTTAAAGATGACGTCAACGATGACGTTTGTTTGGCCGACACCTTTGTGTGTGTTAAATGATGAGGCTGATAAGCCACATTTGGATAGCAAATTGGAATGTTCTAATGACAAAATTTCAAAATCACAGCTGGTTAATGAACAGCATAGTGACAAGGACATTTCCAAGTTATTTGACAAGGCAGTAGATGAGTGTGATGTAACTCAGGAGCCTGTGTGTTACTTTTGTAAGAATGGTGTTCTTATGCGCAAATGGCGACCGCCAGATGTGTCACCTGATGATGAGTGGGCAGTTAAGTATCAGATTGTGGTACCGAAGTCATATCGTTTAGATATCCTCAGACTATCCCATGAAACACCTCTTTCAGGCCATTTAGGTGTTAACAAAACATACTACAAAATTCTAAATCATTTCTATTGGCCAAATTTAAAGAAAGATGTTGCGGAATTTTGTAGGTCATAGCAAACAAAAAAGGTAGGAAAACCAAACCAAACCATACCAAAGGACCCTCTACAACCAACCCCTGCATTTGGGGAAGCCTTTGGTAGGGTGATTATAGATTGTGTTGGTCCATTACCAAAAACAAAGTCAGGCAACCAATACATGTTAACAATCATGTGTGCTTCAACCAGGTTCCCTGAGGCCATTCCTTTACGGAATATTAAGGCAAAAACTATTGTTAAGGCCTTAGTTAAGTTTTTCACACTTGTCGGCCTACCCCAGTCTGTTCAGTCCGATCAGGGATCTAATTTCATGTCAGGAATCTTTCAACAAGTCATGCATGAATTGGGAATAAAGCAGTACAAATCATCTGCATACCACCCAGAAAGCCAAGGCGCATTAGAAAGATTCCACCAAACATTAAAGAACATGATTAGGACTTATTGTTTTGACACTGAAAAAGACTGGGATGAAGGCATACATTTGTTATTGTTTGCTGTTATAGAGTCTGTTCAAGAGTCTTTAGGCTTCAGTCCATTTGAATTAGTCTTTGGTCATACAGTTAGAGGACCACTTAAACTGCTGAAGGAAAAGTTCCTAGACAGTGATCTTGACTCATGTAGTCTCTTACAATATGTGTTGGACTTTCGCACCAGGTTGACCAAAGCACGTGATTTGGCCATGTGAAATTTAAGATCAGCTCAAAAAGGTATGGAAATAACCTATGATAAACATGTCTTTAAACGAAGTTTCAAACCTGGTGAGAAGGTTCTGGCTTTTCTGCCTAATCCTGGTAATCCACTTAAGGCTAGATATTATGGTCCTTATGTCATTGAAAAGAAACTAAGTGACCTTAATTATGTAGTTCAGACTCCTGACAGGCGTAAAAGCAAACAGTTATGCCATGTAAATATGTTAAAGTTATACATTGACAGAGATAGCACTAACAGTACTGTCCATCCTGTAAGTATAGTTTGTTCTGACCCTGATACTAATGATACCTGTGAAGAGCCCATTACAGCGGCGAAATTACAGAACTCTGACATTCTACTTAATTTGGATTCCAAGCTGTGTCATCTCGAGCCAGCGCGTCAAGAAGAACTTCGATCTCTGCTCAGTCAATATGAACATTTGTTTCCCGACATTCCTACTCGGACTGATACAATTTCACATGACGTCGATGTCGGAGATTCTAATCCAGTGAAGCAGCACCCATATCGTTTGAATCCCTTTAAACAAAATTACCTGAAAAAAGAGATTCAGTATTTATTGGACAATGACTTCATTGAACCAAGTAATAGTAACTGGAGTTCACCTTGTATCCTCGTTCCAAAGCCAGATGGCAGTTACAGGGTGTGTACTGACTACAGAAAGGTGAACACATTGACCAAAACAGACACATTCTCTATTCCACGCATTGACGATTGCATTGATAAAGTGGGAAGTGCCAAGTTCGTGTCAAAGTTTGATCTTCTGAAAGGATTTTGGCAAGTTCCACTGACAGATCGTGCGAAGGAGATATCAGCATTCGTCACTCCGGAGGGTCTGTTCCAGTACAAAGTTATGCCATTTGGAGTGAAAAATTCTCCAGCCACGTTCCAGCATCTCATCAACCGTGTTACTTCCGGCTTGGAAGGATGTGAGACTTACATTGATGACGTCATTGTCTACAGCGATACATGGGAAGATCATCTACAGAGAATTCGCGCACTATTCAATCGGCTGAGTGACGCCAAGCTGACAGTCAACCTTGGGAAAAGTGAATTTGGACATGCACGTGTGACATTCTTGGGTCATGTTGTAGGTCAGGGTCAGGTAAAGCCTGTAGATGCTAAGGTCAGTGCTATCTCGCTATTTCCTAGACCAACATGTAAGAGACAACTGATGCGTTTCTTGGGTATGGCGGGTTACTACAGGAAATTTTGTCAAAAATTTTCAGATATTACTGAACCTTTAACTCGGCTCTTAAGAAAGAGGGTAACTTTTGTTTGGACCGATGAATGTTTGGCCAGTTCTTTCAGCACCAGATTTTGGTTCAACTTTTAAACTGGCTGTAGATGCTAGTGATGTCGCTGCTGGTGCCGTTTTGTTACAAGAAGGTATAGATGGTGTAGATCACCCAATATGTTATTTTTCACGTAAATTTCACAAACATCAGAGAAATTATTCTACAATTGAGAAAGAATGTTTGGCAATGATATTGGCTTTGCAACATTTTGATGTTTATGTTACTTCTTCATCGTTGCCAATTACTGTATTCAGTGATCACAATCCACTTGTTTTCATAAGTAAGATGAAAAACAAAAATCAAAGATTGTTGAGATGGAGTTTGGTATTACAAGAATACAACATTGAAATCAAGCATATTAAGGGTAAGGACAATTTGATCGCTGATTGTTTGTCTCGCATATAATGTACATATGTTTGTCAATATTTTTGCTGTTGTAATATAGATTTTGTTTTGTAATAATGTTTTGAATTGTCAAGAAAGTTCCAAGTTTGAAACTTTCTTCTTTTAAGTGGGGGAGTGTCATGGTATTGCAGTATAAAGTTAGACACTGAAGATAGTTCTAGAATTGTGGCACTGAGGTGGACTTGTTAACCTTCTGTTCTGTGGTTATGATCTGGAATTTTCTCGTGATCGTGACCGATTTATCGTGAGTGAATTATGTGTCATCCGTCTCGTGTTTTCTCGAAGATTCTATATTGCAAATGGCCGCTGTACGAAAGATCTGTATGAAACAGCGCCATCTACACATTCATCAACAGATCCCGTATGATACTGTTAGTTATACTTGAGCGCCATCTGCACATATAGACTGTCATATAGTTGTTTACTATGGACGTTTCTGGAATGAGAAAGCACTTGTTTATCTGGGTTAATTATGTCGAACTTTCTCGTAGTTGTTGTAATCGTATCTGGGTTAAATCTTACGTCATTGTTGTACCGATGGAAGTTTCTTGATCTGATAGAATAATCGCGAATTCCCCGTAGGATATAAATACCGTCTCGTTCGCTCACTCGAGAGAGAATTTAAGAACTGGCTTTGATTGATTTACTTTGCCCGTAATTACAGACTGGAGGTTTCAAACAGACTTACGTGGGTGCATCATCATCATTATTATTATTGACTAACGTTTGCCTGAGATAACTGACTGCTGGATTATATATTCCTGTTGGCTGTGTTCGACCGCTGTGTATTATCTACGTGATTGAACTGATGAAAACTGGACAACAGCTGAGCGTTATTGACTGTGGAAATACAGGAACGCGATTTCACCACGGACTGTATAGAGATTAGCACGTTGATACGGACTCTGAGAGACATACCGGTATAACATTGAACAGTAAGATTTTATTTGATGTTTGTTTGCTATATTGACCTAATTTAATTTGTATATGATTTTAGTATTGTAAATAAATAGTTGATTATTGATTCTCGACTTCACAAATCTTTCTGTTGCGTTTTTCTATTATCGTTTAGACGTAACAGTACCCAACAAAACACAATATCAATCTGTTGATCAAATTCACAGTCATATAGTTTCAGAATATTCAAGATGGTGGGATGAGTTGAATTTCCACTTTCAATCGCTTGAAGGCATGACAGTGAATATGAGAATATGACATATTTTTTCCTTCTAGTGGACCCAATACCTTCTAAAGCCGACAATAAAGCTTTGGCTTCTGCAGTGAATATCGAACTTTTACCTGTTAGTCGATAGGTTTTAGTTTTGGAACTAAAGATAGCACATGCTACTCTTTCACCATTTTTAGAACCATCTTTATAAATAGCCTGATGCGATCTTTATTTCTCTCTTAGTAGACCAAACTCTTGTGTATGCACGTGTATACACGAGCTGGCTCGTGTCTGCCTTTTTATATTTCGTCAATATAATATCTACTTCTGGTTTGATTAACTGCCATGGTGGAGTTGGCAAGAGCTTGTTGGGTAAAATTTGATTAAGCTTAATACCAGCTGCTACAATGTGTGGTTCCATACGAATTCCAAGAGGTGGAATAATAAAGGGTTTCTTTAAATAGAAATCAACGAACTGAGGTTTGAAAACACAGTTATATGCAGGATTTGACTGATTTGAACGCAACTTTGTGATATATTGCAGTAATAGTTTAATTCTTCGAAGTTCTAAAGGAATTTCATCTGCTTCGACATACAAGCTTCCCTTAAGGGATGTTCTGAACGCTCCGAAGCAAAGTCTTAGACCTTGATGGAGAATAGGATCTAGCTTTGCCAAGTTTGACTTGCTTGCACCGTTGTAAACAACAGAACCATAATCAAGTTTGTAACGAACAAGTGATCGATATAAATGGAGGAGCGTTTGCTGATCTCCCCACTTATAGCTGGCAACTACCTCCAACAAATCAAGCGCTTTTGTGCACTTGACTTTCAAGCAATTTATATGCGACTTGAACATTAGTCGGTGGTCAAACAATATTCCTAAGAATTACACCTCTTTCACTACTTTGATTTCAGTTCCATCTAATGTGAGTACTGGATCTTTGTGCTGGAAGTATTTTCTGCAAAAGTGTATACAATTTGTCTTAGCTCTGGAGAATTTGAAGTCATTTTCTAGACACCATTTCTGAATTCTGTTTAGACGAATTTGTAATGTCTCAATATTGTGATTACTTTTTCCACTACACGATATGTTGAAATCGTCTAGAAAGAGTGAACCATCAATTGATTTATTCAAAACTGCAGCTAAGCTTTTGATCTTGATACTAAACAGAGTAGTAGACAAAATACTGCCCTGTGGGACACCTTGATCTTGGTCGAAATGATCAGACATGGTTGTACCCAACCGAAATTGGAATTGTCTATCATTAAAAAAGTTGAATATGAAAACGGGTAAACGGCCCTTTAATCCCTTATTATGAAGATCTTTTAGAATCTCGTATTTCCAAATAGTATCATAGACTCTATAACGAATATTATGGATTAAGAATACTGATCAGCGATACGGATTTGATATTTTTGGAACATCATGATGTCTTGCCGGCATCATTGAAAACTGTTGACCGCTTCTCTCTTGCAGGAAACAAGCCTATGTTTATGTATACTATGATTGTCTTTTTGAATTTGGTGCTAATACTGTTATATGGAATATGGAATAGGTCTTTGGATTATGGACGCGGATATTCTCTAATGGACGACGGCTGGATTATGAATGACGGACTAGACGCTTGTAATTGTACACGTGGTGTGGTGGTGATGACTGGGCTCGTTTCGATCACGGAGTTGACTGGTGCTATCTGTAGACTGGTTTGACTGCCACTCACAGCGGAAGTTCTAGGTTGGTTAAGTAGAGTGCTGAGATAGGCTACGTCGTAAAACACACCTCCGTATAACACACTCAGCAGGGTTAGCAATATCACCACAAAACCCACTTGTGCTTTGCGCGTTTTGGGGGCCGCTGTGTTCAGAGGCATCTGCTGTTTGTCCATAGCACCGTGGTCGAACGTGGAATGAAGGATGACGGTGTCTGGCTTTATAGTCGTTTCACTTGGTTGGCCGCGACCCAGGAATTGAAGGAACTGGGCCAGCCTTGCCATTTCACGAAATGAAACAGTTTGCCACGTCGACATTCCGTTTTCAAAATCTACTCCACCGTGTAGTAGTCTTGCTTTGTTTTTACGACAGGCTGTAATTCCGTCTCGTAAAACGTCCCGAGCAACGGTTTCCCTTGTAGATCTTGCCCCCGGTCTTGAAGGTGTCCTTGAACGCCGCTATGAGACTCGCCCCCGTTTTCGTCCGGATGGGTACCACCCACGCATAATTTGACAGGATATCGATGCACGTCAAGATATATCGATTCCCATCGTTGTGTTTGGCAAAAGCGCTCATATCGACCAAATCCGCTTGCCACTGGGCATCTAGTCCTCCCACGATGACCCGGTTCCGTAGAAAATGGCGACGGATAGATCGATGTAAGGTATAGGTGTCTTGTTTTTTAACCAATCTCGGACTTGGGCACGTTGTATCCCCTGGTGTTTGGCCGCTCGATAGAGAGCCGACAATGCACTATAGACCGCCGGACTGTCGGGATTGTAGTATAAGTTATCCAACACCTTCCCCCAACTCTTCATGGTGACAAATGATGATGGACCCTGGCTCTATCGTTTATTTATAACGGGTATATCTTGGGCGGGCGTTTCTTTCTGATTTTCTTCTTTGGCTTCTGCCAGCACATTATCCATGGTAAATGACCAGTCCATTTCGTCTGATGACCGCTCTTCCTCCGTAAGCACTTGATCCACATCTGCCACGGCATCTTCCAATGCAGACCATAGAACAGGGTGAAGGGTAGAATGCACTGTACCCCCAATTGAGCAAAGAAGGGGATGTACACATCGTGACACAAGTGGATGAGGTCGCCGTCCAGTTCACCAGACAACACCCGTTTGAATTTGGTCCAGCCCTCCCGGGACAGACGCCCGTATTATATGCTCCGTCAAGGTCAGTTCGTCAATGGTACCAGATTTGACGGTCTCTCGTACTGATAGGGAGAAAAAGTTTATGACGTGAGATCGGGTGGTCATGTCACTGGGCTGACAGTCTAGCGGGATATTCAATGGTATCGTCGTCTGCCTCCGCTTCATCGCTGGGTTTGGTAATTTGTTCATTGGGTTCTGCCGCCGCTTCACTCAGGGCACGAGCCCAGCCCAACTGAACAGCTGACCGCTCGTCCGGTGTAAACAACTGGTCCACAATAGGCACCACTTTATCGAAGGTTGTCCACAGATCGGGGTCTAGGGTGAAGCTTCGCGTAGGGTCCTGGTAACGGCCTAGACGTGAGAAGAAGGGTTCACGGTGTACGTATATGGCATTGTCTATGTGGATAAGGTTTCCGTCGAGCTCATCGCTCAACACCCGTTTAAATTTGGTCCAGCCGTCACGGTGTAGCGTAACCGTATTCGATACCGTCTCAGCGCGCGACCAGCAAACATCTCCACGGTCTTCAACGATGGTGACTATCTTCATAGACGTGTAACCCCACCTGGTGTATAAGGGGAAGGATGGCTCGTAGGACTGGTGACATGGCTGAACCAATGACGAAAGGTGAATGACACACACTCTGATTCCTCTCGTATTTAAGGTCAGGTCCCTCGGTGACATGGTTGACCCAATGATGAACGGTGAATGACGCACACTGTGGCTGACCCTCGTATATATCGGTTGCACATAAGCGTATCTGTCGAGGCTCTGAATCTTTTTCTGTCGCTGTCATTGCCACAGCGTCAGGGTCAATAGGGCAAAGACCATTACTAGGCCAACGAGCCGTCGCTGGTTCCGGTGTAAGCGCTCGTGATCCATAGTCCGGGCATCAAGTATGGCTGTCATAGTCCAGTAATGGTGAGTGATAGCACACCTCTCCATCTAGTGCACTCGGTCGAGGACCGCTGCTGTGAACCCTTTCAGGATCTGGCGTCGCCCCTCGTTGTCGTCGCTATCTGCAAACATGGACCGAACCACTGCTCGGTAACCCGTAAGTGAAGTAACCACGATCGCATGCTGTAAAATGCGAGTCGCATAGGGATGGGTGTCCGTCATGGCTCTGCAACCGTAGGAATCAGGTCTGGGATCCAGAGGGACGTGTTTTATAGACGGCTGGAAGACGAAGGAACGACGGGAAAAACCCATTGGGAAACACGGATGTGTGACAAGGTCTCGGATGTAAAATCCACTGCCCACACACATACACACGCGCGCGCAATGCGGCTCAGTCGTACACCAGTACATGTCGGTTCTCGAGTTGGAGGTAGATGAATTGAGTGTGTTAACAATAGATCACCAGCAAGCGTGCTATAAAAGGGAAGCGGGCTGGCCGTTTCATCCGACACTCTGTCAACCAGATATTCATTTGCACAACTTGCCAGAAGCAGTTTACTCGTCTGGATAATTTACGACGCCACGAGGCCTCCACCCACAACGATGCACGGTATACTTGTATAACCTGCGCACGGTCATTCCATCAGGAGGATCATTTACTGCGCCACGAACGCTCATTCCATGGGGGCGCGACGGAACAGTGTAACGATTGTGGTCAACTCTTCAAACGACCCAGTCAGTTAAGACAGCACCAACGTTTGATTCATGCCCCGTCTCTACAGTTTGGGCGACAACTTCCCACTAAAGAGGCACCCAGGAGGGTCAGACCCAGTGAAGATGAGACCGGGGAGACGAATGCCACTGATGATGCGATCACAGAGAGCCCGCCTGTACCCACAGTTCAGAAGAGTCTAGATATGCAGCCAGTCCCTAGCTTTACTGTTGCCAGTCATACGCCTGACGATATCGAACATTTTCTGGAAGATGCAGTGGATGTTCGTAGCGATCTGTTACAGGACGCCCATCCAGTGAGTGACATCTATCAGCGAAAATGGCCCATGATACCGCTCTGTTTCCACCGCCATGGCCCTATTCCAGATATCTACAATTTCCCACTGACCGACCTCGCTCGTCTACGCAGCTACGTGGAAGCCATCTTCATTGACCAAGCTACGGTCTTCAAATTGAATGTCGCTTTCGGGTACATCTTACGTCACAAAGAGACGGACCAGTTACGGTATTATTATGCTAGTAATAACAGACACGTGTTTGACCAGCCGTTCACAATCATTAACCGGGCGTCGCTAGAGACGATGCTGGAGAAACTGGACACCGTGGATCCCTTGAAATGGACACAACGGCAACGCCGAAACACACAATGGGACGTAGAGAGGGTGACCAATGTCACGTGTTTCGTTACCAAGCTGAGCGACCACCCCCATCGGCTGAATGCGTCACCCGTGCACTGATGAATACCATAACATGCCGAATATACACTCTATGACTACATGCTGATCGTTGACTTGAGCTCAGTAAACACTTGTACCTAGTGTGACGGTGCGTTAAATAGTAAAACATGGGTTTTGATATTTCAATTTGTTTTGCTGAGAACATACTAAACTTACCCAGGGCGGCTCACCCAGCCTGGGTATGATGTAACGTTGGGGATAATAAACTGTATAAACATTGCTGAACTTGTTGTTATTCACGACAACCGCTATCCGCTATACTTGGATGAAATATATATCCCGATTTGATATAGTGCTTTGGCACTCTTCCGAAACTTTCGTTTAACCAATACGTCTAAGGTCTAAGGAAACATTGGAACTCTTCTGTGTTCGGAGGTAGTTTTAGTAAAACCGGAAGTGACGTCACACACTTGCGCAGACCCACCAAACCTCGTGACCTGCGCAGTAACCTACATGGAAAAAACCCCGGATGTAAGATGAGTACCCTAATTTTACATGCACCCACCCATGCACCCAGTCCCCGATATGCCCGGAGACCGATATTAGCCCCCACTAGACAGGGTTGATAGGAATTTTCCCCTACTGTAGGGGTAAAGTCCGTGTTCCGCTTCTTATATTTTTTTCTGGAGAGACTTTTACATACACCCACCCTGCCTCTCTCAGCAGGCCCCGATAAGCCCGATATTCGCCCTTTTGGATAGGGTTGATAGGAATTTTCCCCTATTTTAGGGGTAAAGTCCGTGTTCCGCTTTTTATATTTTGGGGGACAAATCCTCATTTTACATACATCCACCCATGACTGGATAGGCAGAACTCGATAAGCCCGGAAACCGATATTCGCCCTTTGAGATCAGGTTGATAGGAGTTTTCCCCTGTTGTAAGGGTAAAGTCCGTGTTCCGCTTTTTATATTTTCGGGACAAATCCTAAATTTACATACACCCACTCCCCCACCCTACCTCTCTCAGCAGGCCCCGATAAGCCAGGGACCGATATTAGCCCTTTGGGATAGGGTTGATAGGGGCTTTCCTCTATTGTAGGGGTAAAGTCCGTGTTCCGCTTTTTATATTTTAGGGACAAATCCTGAATTTACATACATTCCCTCGAAGAGCGCTTCACTTTGATACCTCACTCGACCCAATCAGTCCATTACGGGCCCCTCTCGCCCCTGAAGATTGCCGAACATTCTCACTAAAACCCACGTTTTTGGGACTACTTTCTGTCCGCAGAGGCAGACCGCATCGCCCTTTGGGATAGGGTTGATAGGAGTTTTTCCCTATTTTAGGGTGAAGTCCGTGTTCCGCTTTTTGTATTTTCGGGGACAAATCCTAATTTTACATGCACCCACCCATGACTGGATCTCCCTCGAAGAGCGCTTCACTTTGACACCTCACCCGACCCAATCAATCCACTACGGGCCCCTCTCGCCCCTGAAGATTGCCGAACATTCTCACGAAAACCCACGTATTTGAGACTACTTTCCGTCCGCGAAGGCAGACCGCATCACCGACAGACCGCATCACCGCGGAGGAATACATGCCCCAAGGTCACGCCCGATTCACGCAGACCGGAAGTGATGTCATACTTGCGCAGAACACTCCTGCGCACATATCCTCATGACCTCAAGTGCGGTCATACCTGCGCAAAAACACCTGCGCACTCGCGTAAACTTACGTCGATATGCGCTTTCTCGCTATCTCGCGCTTTCATTTTGAAGGAAAGAAAACGCGAGATTACCCCGTGGTTAGGTCGCGGCTTCGTCGCAACGCGCGCTTACAACGAGATTTGGTCGCCGTTGTGTCCTAATGCGAGATGTGTTCGCGGTTTTGTCGAGAATCTTGTTGTAATCTCGTGTTCTCGACCAAATCTCGCCTCGCGACCTATACTCGCAACCTCACCGCGACAAAATTTCACGTCGCGACCTAACCGCGACCTATTCTCACCAAAACTCGGGTTTCCCACCTAAATCTCGACCTAACCGCGATCAAAACTTGTCGTAATCTCGCGTCGCGACCAAGCCGTGACCTAGCCGAGAACTAACCACGATGTAATGTCGCATTTTTCATTCCTTCGAAATGAAAGGGCAAGATAGCGGGAACGCGAGTTGTAGAAATAAAATGAATAAAATCATAAAAACGGAAATAAAATAGCCAGTGGTTGGCTTATGCCACCGATGGAATTGTGCTAAAGTGTGTGCTGTGAAGCGAAAACTACTGGTTATATAGGGGATTGAAATCAAGTACCCGGATAATTCCGTATAGTAGTTTGCAGCGCCCTCTATTCAATTTGATCGGTTGAAATTATAGTGGCCCGTATAAAAAGACCAAATTTTTGCAGCGCCCTCTATTTAATTCTGATTGGTTGAAAATTCTGGGCTGCACATGCGTATTGTTATAATTAAACTGTCCACCAAGCAGTGAAGATGTTAAGCCTGAAATAAGCTCAGTCGTCAAAGAGAGAGAGAGAGAGAAAAATAATAAGCGTCTTAATCAGTGAATAAATGACTCAACAAATAAAGGTCATGTATTAGACGAATATCAACGTAGACGAGCGCGTACCAAATGCTCTCTAAGGTTCGCTTGCCTATTGTATACAGTGGTAATGGCCGGTAGTAGGCCAGATAGTTTCATATTCAATCTATCATAAAGATTTCCAATAAAATGTATAGTTGAATGTGCAGAAGGCGAATATGGAATGATTAGTGGCAAACGTGAAGATCTTTTTGGTACTTTTTTACACCTAGGCTTGTGATAGAGTTGAATAACATCGCTTTTAATTTTCCGAAGTTTACGATCAGAATAGCCTCTTTTTCTTAGTGCCTGAATCAAAATAGAGCAAGCCAACTGGTGATCGTATACATTGTTACAAATACGCAAAAATCGCAAAAATTGCGATTTAACAATGCCCGGGAAAGTATAATGCGGATGAAAGGAACTCCGATGCAGCAACTGGTGGCTGTCTGTGGGTTTGAAATAAACTTTAGTATCTAAAATTCCCATGGAATTGAGCCGGCTGCCTTTATATACCATAACATCAAGAAATGGAAGAGAATGTAACTGCAGGTTGCTCTGTAGGCGGATATTGGGGTTTTGTGAGTTCAAAATACCAACGAAAACATGAAAATCGTCAATACTACCGCCCCAAATTCCAAAAATGTCGTCTATGTAACGTTTCCAAAGAAGTGGTTTAATAGGACATTCTAAGAGAGCCTTATTCTCCCATCTGGCCATATATATATTAGCATAGCTGGGCACAAAACGCTTGCCCATGGACGTCCCTTTGATTTGAAGATAGTTGGAGTGATCGAATACAAAATCATTGCGATTAAGAGAAATACCAAGTAACTTCATAAACAATGAATCGTTCCGACGGGTAGACGGATTTTTTGCTAATGTATCAGCTATAATCTGGAGGCCATCGTCAGTGTCAATATTGGTGTATAATGATTCAACATCCAATGTGAAGAGAAAAATATTGGAAGAGAACGAATGGGATGATAAAATGTCAAGGAAATGGGGTGTATCCCGGAGATAACTGGCGTGTTGTTGAGAGATAGGATTGAGACACAAGTCTAGATACTCGGCTACTCTTGCTGATTCACTTCCAGAGTCAGACACAATCGGTCTCCCTTTCGGCATTCGAGGTTGGGGCCACGAGTAGATGTCTTTGTGTATCTTTGGTAGCAAATAAAATGCTCTAGGGCGGTGTTGACTCGAGTCAGTCATATATGAATATTCTTTTTTAGTAATATGGTCCCCAAGGAGCATATCTGTCAGTATTTCCTTGATCATATTTTGGTTTTCAGGCACTAAGGATTTCTGTATAGGAATATAATAATTCACATCATTTAACTGTCTAAGGGCTTCAAGTACATACAAGTTTTTATCCATTACCACCGTAGCCCCACCTTTATCGGCAGGTGTGATGACCACGTCATCAAGCCGCGATAATGAACTGAGAGCTATACGTTCGGCTTGAGACAGATTATCTTTGGCATGCAGGGATGGTTGTGTACGCAAAAACTCATAAACGGACCTTTTGAACGAAATAATTTCAGAACAGAGCTGGTGATCGGCTGGTCTCCAACTGGATTTCGAATGGAGTTTGTTAGTACCGTCATACTCCGCCTCTCTGTCCAAGAAAAAATATTTGAGTTCAATTCGTCGAAAAAAAGAATCGACGTCAGTGAAATTGAGGGGCATTTGTCCCGACTGATCTAAAATAGGTGTTGGGACAAACGATAAACCTTTCTCTAATAAACTAATTTCAGGTTGCGTGAGAGTCAGTTTTGACAAGTTGTACACAGTGCTAGCTGCTTTCAGAGAGTTGATATCGAGATTCCTATCTAGTTTTCCTGTTCACGTATTTGAGCGATCCAAGCTAGAAATAGCCGGTTTGCTGTTTCGGGCATCCAGTGGATGCCATCTGTGTTGTACAAAATAGTGATATCGGTGTCAAAATAAATAAATGCAGTATCTTCGAAAAAGAGTGCGTTAGTCTATCAATGAGAGACAGTTCAGTAGAAGAACCATGTGACATGGCCACGCGATTAAAAGTGAATGTAGCTTCAGGGAAGGACTTTCTAATTTGATCCTTAAAGTTGGAGAAGAGTGGTTTAACATTCCGTGTGCTGTTGCTTCGATCGTTAACGCCTATGTTAAGAACAATATGTTTGATATTAGGCATGTGAACTCCGCGTAACAAATCAGTTAGTTTCTTAATCGTGAAGCCTGGCAAGGCAAAAATATGCCAATCTGGTTCCGAAATGGATATCCTATTGAGATTAGAGTCCCCTAGGACCAAATGAGGTTGTTGAATGGAACGAAGTTCATTCCTGAGTTTACCATACCGTGAGAGGCCAGTCCCTCTGATAGCGGGTACGGACGTATTCGTGACTTGATCCGGGGAAGTTTGTTTCTCCATAGAAACTGTTTCTGATTGAAAAAAGTCGGAAGCAACAGTTCGAGCTTTTTTGGCTTCACAATCATGAATGGTAATATCCTTTTCCCTATGTCGTTTCTTATTATGACCCGAAGACGGGAATGTGGGTGACGATTGAGAGCTATTCGGTAAAAGTGGAAAGTCAGATAAAGATTCACAATCGGGGACGTCCTCATCACGTGCACCTATTTGTGCATGCTCATGAAGCTCAGGACATTCTTCAATCTCCAAATTCGAGAAAGAATTCCGTAATGAAATCGGGTAATGCCGAAGCTCATTTCTGGAGGAAGGTGAATCGTGGTGAATGGAGGGTGTCTCAGAATTGTGCGAAGATGGTGACTGAGATGGCCAATGCCCAGAAGAAGAATGTATGTTAGGCGGTGGCGAAGATGGTACCCCCGCCCGAGGTACATTTTCCTCAACCGTTTTCGAATGCGAATGGCGTATGTTGTTAATCATCCCGAATACCTTGTCGACCAGGTCAGGCTTAATCTTTTTATGTCTACGGGAGAGAGAGCGTTTAGTGGACTCAATGAGCCGAGGAGAAGCTCCATCTGGCAATGTTTGGCATAGCTTCTTCAGAAGACCATCAATGGCGTTATTGTAATGCTGATGAATTGTGTTAGAAGCCGAGGACAAACGTTTCTCGAATATGTTGTCAAGTTCTTGACTAATATTCGTATTAACTGCAGTCGGATGGATAGACTACCGGACACGGTTAATTTTGTTCGACAGCCAGGAAGGGCTCTGATTAAGATGAAATAAACTGTCATGGTGTATAAGTTTACAAAGCTCAATACACCATACTAAGATATCTGGATCGTCCATTGTGCAATGTCTATCTGTTAAATCTTTGCGAAAAATACGCAAATCTGGACCAAACTTAGTAGCCTTACTGGGGATAATATAGTGACCTTCATTTTTAAAAAGTCTAACAGAGACTAGAATAAAGCCAAAGGACCAGTGATAAAAGTGAATCAATGCCCCCAGTTTAAAACACTGATCGGGTGTGAGAAGAGTAAGATTGCTAAAAACACATGAGTTTAGAAATAAACATGTTATCTGGTAAATGTTATAGCCCGACACCTACTATATACAACTATGTATAGATATAAACAAACATACAAGACATAGTCTTGTGGTGTCCTCGAGCGCT
>JAVTVY010018838.1:0-70886 GCA_036873755.1 Hanleya hanleyi | reverse complement strand
CCCCCCACCGAGTGAAGTATCATGGGTATATTCAAGGTGACGTCCATGTCGGAAGAAAGAATTTGGAAATTTTCGTATTTTTTTCTCAAAATTCCTCATTTGCTTTGGGGGAAATTGGGGAAAATCTATTTTATTTCACACCAGACTATTATTTACTAATTTATCAGGCAGATTTCGCAAGGAAAGAACATCAGTTAAAAAACTGAAAAATCTGCTCGTTAAATCGATCAAAAATGCCTGTTTTGAAAATGATGCCACTGTGACGTCATCAAAGTGGCCATCTTGGATTTTGTTTTTACATTTTCTGGTAGAGTTTGGCAAAAGGGTGAGCCACCTAGATGAAGGGGTAAGAAAATATTTAAAGGACGGGGGAGGGGGGGAGGGATGGCCCCCAGGGCTGGATAGGTCCTAAAAAGCTCAGGCCTGAAGGATTAAAGAAAGCTATGTGTGCTTTGTTATTTATTGATTTCATATCATTTCTTTTTGCTTTTAAATCAGTCTGTGTCTTTTATAACAGAGAATTTTGGAAACAAGAAACAAGAACTGGCCGGAAACAAGAACTGTGTATCTGATGCCAAGAATAATATTTAACATAAATCGCTGGTTTTGGTGAGAATTGAACTCGCTCGACCAACTGAGTTTCCGAGCACAGATTGAGGACAGGTGGCTTTGTCGATCTATATAGGTTTGAAACGGTTAAATGTGCGTGACCAACTATCTCTCTGAAGTATATTAGTTACATACTATTCTGAAAATAGTCAGCGTTTCTATGATAACTGCAATCAGATTCGGGAAAACCTTGGAATTACACGTGGAATGATTTTGCTCATCTTCCAGGACATGAAAAAGGCAAATCGCAAGGGCGCAGCTATGTTCGCCAAGGCAATTTCCCAGGAATACACTAGTGACAGGGTGACTGCAAAAATACTGGACGTAGCAGCAGGTACAGGCTTGTTTGCAGAGCAGGTTAGTTGTAACTGACATGCTCACACATCTACATGTGATACTGATGTGGCATGCCTGGTCAGGTTATTGAAATCATATTGAAATCGTGGCTGAGATATCATCTGCTTTATGTACGAGGTTAAATTGTTCACTGGAATACCTACTCATTTCCACCAATAGTGATTCAATTCGTGCACATTTATCTGGGTACTCATGTTCTCAAAGTACTGGTTTGGATGAGATCAGTGCTAAATTTCTACTGATGAATCCTGACATAATATCTTCCCATATGACAAACATTATCAACTTTAGTATACGAACAGATATTGGTCTACAGCAATGAGAACAAGGTAAATCTTATTCTTCCAGAAATCTGGGCCTGCGAACTAAAACTGAAAACTTTGCATATATATCCATCTTGTCATTTTACTGTAAACAGTCCAGTAAAGTAAGAAATTCAATAACGTTACCAAATTTAGTAACAAAATGCCAATTCGAATGTTCCGTTACTGAAATCAATAACACTGCTTTGACCGTGTTGGTGTTCGTTCCTGATAATGTTCAGTCATTTCCTGGTTGTTTATTTTGGATGATTTGTTATTATAAATTAGCTTTATACGAGCTGATTATGTAAAATTAACGTTACATTTTTGGTAATTGTCTATGCATCTTAGTTTTCAAGCAAGTACACCACAGATAAAGGTATGTCTATAATTTTCCGTTTCTTATAACTCGAACCGCTTGCGGATTGTGGCTGATTAACTTAATTGAACAATGTTCAGTGCTGTTTAATTAATTTTTACGTAAGTTTCAAGAATAGCGTGGTATCCTTCTTCAAGTGTCGAAATCCTTCGTTTGGCAGCGAAAAAGCGGCCCGAACCAAGTCATGGTTATTTCAGCGAAGTGATTTAGATTCTTCGTTATTGCTTTTATAAAGTTCTAAAATTATTATTAAATATGTGTTACTGTTTGCAGGGGCGGATTTTGGTGTTGCCTCAACAGTCACGTTATCATAAATTCTGTTTTGTTATTGTTAATAGTATCAATCAAGTAGCTCGTTATTAAAAATAGTAACGTTACGCAAATTCGTACTTTGCTGGACTTCTGCCTAACTATTGATGGTACACTGCTCCGCTTAAGGGAGTAGAGGAGGTTCATTTCCTTGATGTTATGGGGCTACAACATGGTGATTTGTCAAATTTTCCAAAACAAACTGAATTTCCAAACAAAAATACCAAGACATATCGAAATGGGATAAAAGTCAACAAAAGACACAACAGAACCATTTATGCGTTTTACTGGCGGTTTGATAGTATGATAGGACTGACCTAAAATTTGACATTTTAGATTCAACGATAGGAAGGTGTAAAGTGGCCCGGAAATTGAAAATTATTCCTCTGGAATTCCCCAAAATATGCTGTAATAAACTTGTAAATGGATAATAAATGAAATTCCAATAATATTCCCCACACCCGCCCCGAGTCCACGCCCCCACCCCGTTAGGAAATAGGACTGAAAAGGCTCAGTTTATCTGTTATACCGCTGATATTTTCTAAGAAATTATGGTGTCCCCCTGTTTTTATTACATGTTCAACAAGCACTATATGTGTTTAGTAATATATATCAAAATGGGGAAAATTGACCTTGGGAAGTTTGATCTATTGAGCATAAAAGAAGAAAAATTCAAATTTCCCTATGTATTCAGTGTTATGGCTTTTAAGTGGTATACATGTATTTGGCTACCATATTTATTATTGAGTATGCTGACCCACTATTTATTTCCATGGATCATCTTCTCATAACCTGAAAAAACCCTGAAATTTAAAAAAAAATTCAACCTCTAGAAATGAACGTCCTCTACTCCCTTAACAACGTCTACCGATATTAAACAATGGAGCATTATTGGTGTGAACAATCACGATCAACTATAATAAGGCATCCGATCTTGTTGGCCATAATCTAGTATTATTATTTGTGATGTTGGTGAATAAACTGGTGACACTGTCACACTGTGACTGGAACTATGCTAGACCAGGTTTTGTCTCGGGTACATGACGAAACTCAAGAGGCGAAACTAAATGATAGTTAACCCCAAAACGACAGACACAGTGTTGATGGAATCACAACCAAGAAACGTTTGCAAAATGTCTTTAGTATATTTTCAACATCACAATTATTGGCACTATGGTCGATCGGGTAAGTAGTAAAAAGCTACTCGATTTAGTACTTTTTCATGGCGACAACATATAGAGATGGTCCCCGAGGCTAATTAAATATTTTGATATAAGTGATTTGAAAAAAGAAATCCGATCGAAATGATTATAGGATAACAAATTTCCACTTCGTACATGTAGAGTTGTTTATCATTGAAGTTGATAAAAGAAGGCTTCACACGAATAGACGCTCTTGACTCGTCAAGCGGGATGTTGGAAGTGGCCCGGCGAAAGAATTGCTACCAGAATTACTTCTGTACTTTTATGAAGAATGTTGATGATTATATCGAGAAAGGTATGTCAGTGGTTTTGGAAAACAATGATGAGTGTTTTGTTCAGATTCAAGCATTAGATCGGATATTTCCCAGCCAGCCGTCGTCCCCAAATGTTCGCTTCCATAATCCAAAAATATCTCATTCACAAGACAGTATTGTCACGGTCACCAATACCCAAACAGGGGTGAAATGGAAATATATGCATGTACACAAACTGATGTTTGTGTAGAGTGTCAATATCAGCATTGCTTCTTTATTTCAACACAAGGAACAATATTTTGTTGTATCTGTCATAATGGTATCTTCGAATGAGTGGATGGCAAAATACTATCTGATTCCATCAAATTGTCTTTTTAATTTTCTTCGCCAGACTATTACGATATTGTGTGTTCTGTGGGTGGCATAGCACCAGGACATTTGAAGACTGAGGACCTGAAACAAATGTATGGTATAACGAAGCCAGGTTTGTGTCGCTTCTTGGTTTTTGACCTTGATCCATATAGATATACCATCGATGTGAATGTTGAGATTGGGCTTGCATTAAGAAACAGCACCACCTCTTTCATACAAACAGCTAGCTTTTGTTTAGTGGGAGATCTCTTCGACAACCAAACCACTCTCGTCTTATTTGGTTATCAGGCGACTTCTGCTCCGATTCGACAAAAACGAAGATGGAAGAATTTGAGCTACATGTAAATCACCACGAAATTTCGCCTTGATGGAATTTTGAAATGCTTGCTAATGGATATTTCATATGAACTAGGGTGTTCGGCGTGGGATATTTTTAATGGTGATTTCTCAGCAAATGTCCACAACATAAATCCATATTCTTAGTAAACACCTTTAATAATTTATGAGATATTTCATTCATTGCCATGTCCTTAACCGATGTTCTTGCACTTGATAGTTTGTGCAACATTTGTGTCTGATGAGTCGGCCTGTATTCTGTACACTATTTTGAAGGAACGAATACAGAATTCCATAATGGGTCAACTCGGTCATTGCTAAAATTAGTATACTTCTTCTTCAGGTGGTTTGCTCGGTATTTGCGGTAAGAAGTTAAGATGGGATTCCGACCCAGAATACAACGTGCGCATGCGTCAAGCTATCACGGAGATGGCAGAATCCGGTAAACTTGTCATTCTACGGGACACAGTTATAAAGGAATACCTCCTCCCGGAGTCCCACGACTGGTATGAAGGGGTTCTGATAATTATGCGAAAATCATCAAACGCGTAAGACGACTATCTTTACCGCAACTGTTTTGTGAGCATCGCGACGGACCTCGGAAGACATCCTACATTTCTCTCTGAAAAGATGATGTAATACAAATTTCTACCTAAGACTTGTTTTATTCAGGTGTCATCAATCATATTGTTAACGTGCATGTGTACATGTAACAATCATAATAATATAATTTGCAACTTACTATCTGTTACCAGTAAATTTTACAAATAAAATAGAAAATCAGTACGTTGTATTGTTCACAATTTGCTTGGTCAATTGTTATAACAATCTTAATACACGTTAAACTGTGATTCCTAAATAATTAGATAGCTACTGGGTGTACTTCTGTTTATTACATGTTTGTATATGCTACAGCACCTGTCAAGTGAACGGGCCCTGGGAAAATGCTTATTAATAAAACATCATACCAAGCCTAGGCACTTGTTCCACTTTTCCTCATATTTAACAATATTGCTTGCCAACTTTGCATTTACTTTTTCCGCCATATAATATTTTTTCAGATCAAATTTAAAACAATCCAACAGTGGTTGTATAAAAATAATGCAAAAATTAAAAATGCAGAAATTAACCAGTAATGATATGAAATTAGGGGACACGTCCAATCAATAGAGACGGTTTCTCGACAAACGAGTAAAACCGATAAATATCTCGTCTCCAAGGGTCCCGGTTTATATCGATTGTTGTCCCGGTTTACTCCCCGTTTTATCTTGAAGTAGAAGACCATCTCGATCCTCCACGAAATAACTCCACATGCTTCGAGAATGGAATCGAGATGCCATCAAATGAAAGTTTGTACCATTCGGATTTTTTTATTAAAATTGTAATTTAAGGGCCGCTTCCCATGCGGGTTTCGCGGTCCGTCAATTTAATGTTTTATTTGAATTTCAAAGTACATTTTTTAGTTCATTTATTAAGGTCTTTACAAGAGCTAAATTTTTAAATAAATAATTAAATAATAAATAACAATGAGGGAGCAGAGGGGGATATAAATAGAAGTAAAGAAGGACTGGCTATATACAAGTTCGTCGTTCTGTTTCTGGTCAGGTTATACAGGTGAATATGTGCTACCATTCGGAAGGCGTAAGTTCCTTATATATATGTATATATTCTGTGGCAGCGATATTATTCTGGCGATTATATATGCATTTAAACACGGATAATGAGCTAGATTGCACAGAATCATTTTATTAATAATATTACTTTGTCAGTTTGCTAGAGATGTCCAGTCGCATACTTGCTCTGACAGCGCAATTTCTCTGCACGTCATGAATTGAAAGAAATATACATTACCAATTAAAAATGTATAAACCGGCTCAGTTGTGTAGAATTTTGATCACTTTATGAGATACGTCGAGGAACTGCGTATTAAAATAAAGTATGCAAGTCTTAGAATAAAAGTCCATATGTTCCGCTGAAAGTGTATCAGTATGAGAGATCTTTATCGTCAGAGATGTCCTCCGTATTCATAAATAGAGTGGATATGAAGACCACAGGAGCGGCCGGTAATTCACTAGAAACCGTAGAATATAAACAAACGTTCGATCGAATTTTTCTGACAAACATCACGCGGTATCGTTGATACCAAAATTAAACATATGCATTGGTCTAAAGCGTGATTGCTCTTTGAATTGGGTGGTAATTACTTTCCTTATTTGGTTAATTTCCTAAAACACATGAAATCAGCAATATATAATAGACGTGAGTGTATTATCAAGCGCCGTCAATAGTGCTATTTCAGTTTCTTCTGCCAAAGAAATTAACCCCTCTCCCTTCCTTGTTCTTTAAGCCGACGTTTTTTTCACAGACCGACTGTGGCGTGGATTATCAACACCGCCAACCATTCCAGGCAAGCTAATGTCAGAAATAATTTTTGTTGATATAATTTTCTTATTTGAACTATATCACTGTAATTTTAGGTAAAATAGAATCTGCAATGAATAATACCAAACTAAAAAAAAACAAATTGCACACCGAGGATAATACACCGGTCAAACACAAATCACAACTTTTATTTTCAGTTGAAACGAGCCAAGTTTGGCAAAACAACTTCATAGCGCAATAATTAACGGATGCTTCCAGATCATTATTATTCACATAATATCATGTTGATGTGCCATTTAATCCGTGACGGATACCAGTCAAGACATTCAATCTATTATCGGTGTGAGAGATCATTCATTTATATATTCATAATGTATATATAACTGGAAACATTAGGACATAGATATGCCGAACAAACAATGAATAACATGGAAAATACCGTAACAAATATTCGGGATTCCATTTTGGCCGCGATATGCGCATGCGACGAGAGCCCCCCAAATATGATACACACACTAATCCCCATAGAAGTGAAGATAGGCGAAATTGACGCCAACAAAAACACGGACCCCCTTCGAGATTACCGATCAATTTCGTTATCCATCTCGAAAACCGGGGCGTTTCGATCGAGATAGAATCTGGGACAAACCGGGAAATTTTATCAGCGGTTTCAGTTCTGCCCTACCGGTTTCAGTCGAGAAATTTCTCGATCCATCTCGAAGGCATCGAGAAAGTGACTCGATTAACTGGATGTAACCCCTTTGCAATTAGCATATTTTTACCAGTAAATGCAAAGATAATTGCACATGGTGTGAAGTATATTTCCATTGTGGTGGTATAGGTAACCCATTCTGTCATTTTCTTTCTAACTGCAATGGACTTTGGGCACTCAACCAACACAGGAGTGGTGGTCTCTATTTTGTCTTTACAGGTAAGGCACATATTGCTATCAAATAAGCTCATCTTGAACAGCAAATCTCTGCATGTGAATGTGCGAGAAAGTACTCTATATTTAAACCACCAAAGCTTGGTATCCAAAGTAATTACTTTGCTTAACGTATATATTTTGGACCAATTAATATCATTTTCACTCAAGCCCAGCTCCAATTCACAACGCTGTTCATATTTAATAAGAATATAATAATTGGTAATTAATACAATTTAATAAGAAAAGGAAGCTGTTTTTTAATATAGAATTATATAATGAACAACCTATTTCTACTGCTGTCAGTAGAAATAGGTTGTTCATTGTAAGAAAACCTGTGGGAAGGGGCCATAATACCATTTATGGGATTTGCTGTTCAAGTTTAAATGCCTGATGAAATCCAGTGTGCAGTTCCTTTATCTATGTCACATGATCTGGTATAGTGCCTATGCTGAATATAGCATCACGACAAAAAGATATATCAAGGATACTTTTTGTAAATTTGCATTATTTCGAGATAAACATCCATAATTTGGAGTACAAAATTGAACCAAACCATGTTTGGTAATTAATACAATTTTCGAACATGGAAACATGTTATATAACAGCACTTCCTTTGAACTGTATCACCTAAGCGATGCTAACTATTGATTTTTTTCTTTCAAGGGACTAAAATTGCACAGGAAATAGTTTGCGGTATTTCCAGCGAAAATATCAGTTAAAGTCCGCAAACTTTTCTATTTCTTTGCACATAAATGGAGAAAAGTGTTACACAACGTCTAAAAATGAGATGATATCAATTGAATTTATAGTAATTTTTTTCTTTTATGTTACCACCAATCTCATTATTATTTGTTCCATTTTGTCGAATGCCACCTAGGGCATATAACGCTCACCCCAAGAGTTCATTTTAGTCTGAGAAAGTTCTCTTGCGTTCCTGTCTCTTGCTGTGAAGTTTGCTAGCAGTCTACGTGTGATCAAATGAAGAAGAATTCCTTAACTGTAAGCGTCGGAGGTTTCATCTCAGCCCAGACATGTCCCAGCCAGAAATAGATACGATACCCTCAGCTACATCCCTATTGTCTATTGTGCCGCGTATTCATTTTGCTGATAGTGTTTATGATCATTATAACGCCTCTGCGTCAATTTCAAATAAAGACGGTTGAATTCGAAAACTAATCAAAAACATATTTCTTGGATGTGTCGACATTCCCGATAAGGCAATATTATTCAAATTGCTGTTCATTATTGCAAATAACAAAACTTAAGTTAAAAAATAATAATTAGTTCTTAGGAACCCATGAAATACTCGTGTTATATTTGATATATTGAAGATAACGATTTTCAGAAATTGGTCTGGTATGATACTGGATGGACGTAAGTACGATTTTTTTCCCTAATAATGTTCAGCAAAGAATTACGAAATGGTCAAATCAGGAATATTTCCCTTGCAGGAATGAAAGCCTTATTTAGGGTGAAATTGCCCGGAGATTATTCGCTCTATTGAACATATAAAATACACGAAAGACCGCGCGATGAGGATTGCAATTCAATATTGAGCGGGTGGGGATACAAATTTGCAGAGAAATATTTTCTAAATTCAAAATTATGGTTTCTTTACAAAGTTATTCAACGTAATGAAATTCACATAATTGTGTCAAGTTATTGCCACCGGTACTGTGTATCATTGCATGAAAAGTGCAGGCTATAAAAGGTCTCTCACTACCATACAGAATAGAATATGTGAACAGGAAGTATCTGCACAAAAATTATACATTTTCATTTTCTATCAAACGTTTATCTAAGATTGTCAAACATCGGACTTCAGCAATACTTGATAAAAATGTCATGATTTAGTGTGTATATTTCAGCGATTTCTTTTATTTCTTGTTAAATTTAAAGCAATATCAAATGTTACCTTGATTATCGTTATCATCTCATAATTACTATTGCAATTTACATGTTTTCCCACAGTATGTTTTTGGTAATCTATCACATTTACTAAGATTTGTGGATACAGTGTTCTATAAATTATTCTTTACAGGTCACTGATTTTCCATCTCTTGAACATTTCTTTAAACTATTTAGGGGTCATCTAAAATTAATTTTTAAAAAGTCAAATCAACACGACACTCTTTGAAACCTACTTGTAGGGTTTAATATCATACAAGGAAATGCCCATAAACATACCAACTCTCCAGGTATGTTCTGATCCTAAAACAACCTGAGTATAGAACATCACTAATGTACTCTTGTACCTCAAAGCAGTTGTTTCGGATATTTTGGTGAGTATATCTTCTGTATATCCCAAGAAGAACTCTCAACAATTGCCAAGCCTAATCATCAATACAATTAATATTAATGATATATAGTCTCCAATATTGTTTGTTCTGTGCTTCGCACATATGTGCTGCTATACAGTATTATTACGGTTTATTAATGGTGTCGGTGCAGAATTATCGCTTCTAATGATGTTTCTGCTGTAGCACTGTTTCTTTTAATGTCGTCCGTAGTTTCCAAGATCCATAAGGTCCAAGTTCTGTACAGAGTTATTACTATTTGCCATCGAAGGTGTCAGGACAGGTACCGTAAACTGGTGTGTATTCGGACAGTGGGGTGAATTCGAACAAGAGACCAAGAAAAGTACAAAAGTTCATTTTTTACATTTATTGTTAAACAAACTTTGTTTTTTCTTCTGTTATTTTCTTTTCTCACAGGTAAGTTATCAAACAGCATCGAAATGATCATCTTAGCCACCAAAGGTTTTTGTCTGGATGTTTGAAAACTCAATGCACTATTTTTCGTTTATCTCAATTTTTGCAAAACTTCTACTGGTCACGAAAGTTCAAAGCCCTGGCCACATGTTGAGGGATATTTTCCGAAACACATAATAATTGACGAGATAATAGAGCCAAAAAATAAAATAAAACAAGCATATTTTTTCGAGTAATGTTCAGTTTGTACCTTTAGCTGGAATTTTCCGGGCATAGGGTGAATTCAGACATGCTAAAAATAACGGATAGAGATATTTCCGTGGTGTCCGTTCCGATTTGTTACCTGGAAAATGTCTATATCAGATGGTTATGCTCGAAAAAACAACTTTTACGAAATCGTGAAGCCACATACCAAATTAAATACCAATACCGATTACAACATTTCATGATACCAGGAGTTATCTCACTTTTGCCCATTTTTCGAATTTACTCATAGGTCGTGGAATCCCCGGAAATGAGTCGAAAATGGCTCTAGCGGTGTTATTTAGCGCCCGGGTATCCGAATACGCTTCACACAAGGCATGTTTTCGCCCGACGTCGATTAATTAATGCTTGTCCGAATTGACCCCAACTCCTGGGGTGAATTTGGACGATCTTTAGACTTAATTAGCTTAATTAATATTTATCCAATATGGACCAAATTTTAAGGACTTATACGTGGAACGTCTTTAAATATCTGCGCCAGATATGGTTGCATTCTGTGGGGAAATGAAAGGTATGGATGAGAAAAACCTTCAAATCCGTCCGAATACACCCCAGCTAACGGTACTGAAATATAACAATTTCAATTCGAGATTGATCTGCTTTGACCCATTTCATGTGTAAGCTGTTTCTTTCAATGTATTTAATGAACTTGTAAAAGAGGACTATATCATCAAGCGTCTCTACTCGAATTTTCTCAAATTTGACGATACATATCGCATGCTGATAGCAAAATACGAGAGCAGCCTGCAAGATATATGGCGGTACATTTTGTAACTTGTGTCTAATTCCGCTTAACCCGGGGCTAGGGGGCCGTATGAACCCATGTGTTTCCAGACCATCATAGGCTTCATATGAACAGGCACAATCAAAGCGTGAGTGAGGTACTGATCAGCGATACGGATTTGATATTTTTGGAACATCACGAAGTCTTGCTGGCACCGTTTGCCGCTTCTGACTTGCAGGAAATCAGCCTAGTTTTACGTATATTATAATTTATTCTTTTAATTTAGTGCCAATGCTACTATATGAATTCGGCCATTGGATTATGGACACGGAAATTCTTTATTGGACGATGGCTGAATATTGAATGACTCACTAGACGCTTCTATTCCACCGTGTTCAAGGTCTATAAGGTGCATGTTTTGTACAGTATTATTACCGTGTTTTTCTTTATCAAAGGTGTTAGGACAGAATTATCGCTTCTGGAGTTCCGTAGGTATTGAACAATATCAACTAAATTCGAGATTCATCTGCTTCGACACATTTCACGAGTATACAGCGCTGTCTGGCGTAGTTGCCAATGTGCTTAAGGTCCGAATTCGGTTCATTATTATTGCTGCTTTATCAATGGATCAGGACAGAATTCTCGCTTCTGGAGTTCTGTAGGTATTGAAAAATACCAATCTCAAATCGAGATTTTCTGTTTTGATACATTACCATACCCACGTTCCTGACGTGTTTCAACCCTGAATACGGATTCTACCTGCGAGTGGCCATATGCGCGCATGAACTTGTTTGTATGTCTTTCGTATAACGATTCTGGCATGATCCGAGACATACATCAAAATAATACCGCTGAGCTCCGGACTGTAACACCTGATATTAAAGTACCGGTAGCAAGAATAATCTTTATCAGCCGTGCCTATACGAATTCCTAGCTCCCGTAAAGGACGGACCTCCAGTAGAGATGAGAGACAACAATAATGACGACTTGGCTCCAATATAAGAAACAGCGCTGTTTAATAATGCACATAAAAAGTGTAAAACCGATAAAATCGAATTGAGACTGGTATTTTTCAATACCTACACCATATCTTCATGAGCGAAAATTTTGTCTTGACACCTCTGCTAATAAAACAGTAATAATTCTGTACCGAACTTGAGCCTTACGTACCTTGAAAACCGCAGAAGACTTTAGAAGAAATGGCTCTTAGTCTGGGAGCCAAGTTGAAAAAGGCTTTGTTTTAGAAATTCGCTCATCCCACAGGCCACTCTGCCATTATTGGTGAGTAATATATGCTATAGCTAAGACCGATTGGACTATAAATAATAGTGACTGAGTTGTTTAAAGTCATCTACCCCCTTTTTGGTGGAACAAAATGAATATCTGTGGGATGTCAGATCGGCAGAAAATATAAAAAATAATTGCACCTCTTCAGAACTCATGAGCGAAAATTTTGTCTTGACACCTCTGCTAATAAAACAGTAATAATTCTGTACCGAACGTGAGCCTTATGTACCTTGAAAACCGCAGAAGACATTAGGAGAAATGGCTCTTAGTCTGGGAGCCAAGTTGAAAAAAGGCCTTATTTTAGAAATTCGCTCATCCCACCGGCAACATAATTTTCATCTATACCATACCTTTCTATTGCCATTAACCAGGGTGAATGTAGAGTTCTGAAGAGGTGCAATTATTGTTTTATTTTCTGCCGAAATGACATCCCACAGATATTCATTTTGTTCCACCGAAAAAAGGGGTAGATGACTTAAAACAACTCAGTCACTATTATTTATAGTCCAATCGGTCTTAGCTATAGCAGATATTACTCACCAATAATGGCAGAGTTATATAATATCGTGTAATCCAACCGTGTGGCGTCACGTGGAGACCATGTCCAAAAGTCAACTGAAAAAATACTCCCTTGCAAAGAGGAGGGGGTATATGTATTTGAATTGCCATATATCTCTTAACCCCATCTGGCCTGGGCTTTTTGGGTCGTATCCTGGCCTAGGCGGGCCGAAATGCCCCCCCCCCCCCCACCTAATTATTTTTCTTACCCATTGAGCTAGGGGGCTGAAACTTACCAAACCATACCCTTGGGTCAAGCTCTACCAGAAAATGTTAAAAAAATCCAAGATGGCCGCTTCGATGACGTTGCAGTGACATCATTTTCAAAAACGGTATTTTTTGGTTGATTTTTCGGTCAGATTTTCCGAATTTTTTTTATTTATGCAATTTCTTCGCAAAAACTGCATGCTAAATTAGTAAATATTTATGTGATGTGAACCAAAATACTCTTTGTCCAATTTTCATCGCGGAAAAACAGAAAGTTTGAAGAAATATGACGACAAAATCACTTTTCTGCGACCCAACGTGGTCGCCATCTTGAATTTGTCCATGATCCTCTGCCCGGCGGGTCATGCAAATAGGCTCAAAATGACTCCAATATGATAAACTATAAAGTCACGGAGTTTCACCTCTCCATTTTTTATCGTTCTGGAGATAGCGCAGAAAGTTTGGTAGTAGGGGCGGGGGGAATTTTGCCTCCCCCTCCCGGCCAAGTAGGGTTAACACTGATCCCATCTATCTAAACATCATTATTTATTGTTCAGCGATACGTAGCGCGGTTTTCCAATACCTAAAGTCGTAGTTGTATTCGAATCCTATAGCATAATTGGGGGGTAAAACTCAAATGTTATTTGAACAAAGCAAATCACCCAATTGAAAAAGAGGCGAATGTGTGAATACATTTACATATCTTTCTTGTTGATAGTCCTAAGGGTCTGATATTTAATATATTGTATTCAGTATATATGCCAGAGTTATATACAGTTCAGACCAGCTTAATCTTCCAATTAGTGAACAGCGTGTACGCACTGATAGCGCGCCAACGTGCTGGCCTAATCACCAAGACTTATTACACCCCCCATGATGTGACCCTTGCCGCCACGCGCCGGTAGAATATAGTCCGGTCAAACCACTGAACCATTGTCAGCATGTCGGCGGTAAACAAAGGCTCCCCGTTGGCGCGCTTGCCGGATTGCGCGCTAACAGCCATCACCGCTTAAAACTGAATCGTTTTCAAAGAGGTCCCCTCTACCAGGTACGGCAAGAACACAATCTATTCTACAGTTTAAATTACTGGCTAATTAATTAAAAAAATATATATAAGATTTGACTTCTTCAATAAGAATGCTGTAAATGGTTATCTATCATTTTTTGTTTGCGCTCCAAGGAAACTCGGCCGTCTTATGAACATTCGGTTGAGACTACGAATAAGCTTCATTAACAAAAAGTTTCACCAAAGATAGCTTAAAGTATGCCTAAATATATTATCAGAATTCATAAAACGTTGGTGTGTGCAAATTGCGAAGGCCGCCTCCTCTTTCAAAACGGCCAGTAAAACGGTTGAACGTGACATTTCAAATGAATACATCTTCGTATAAATTCAGACACACGGGCGAGTCGAGGTCATAATCGGGGCAACATGCAGTGCTCGGTCAGACTAGTTGTCTCTTTGGCTTGTCTTGTTACAACCGCCTAACCAAAATATACACAGAAACTCAAAAGATCAATTAGCCCCTTACAGAGAATGACAAATACTTGTATATGCTCTTTATTCGTTACCGCCCGACTGTTAAAGGTTGCACACGAAATCATATATAACTTCCGATGAGGAAATAAGAATTAACAAGTATTTATGGCCCACACATCCATCGTTCCAGCTAAATAACAAAAACGAAACAATAACAGAGATTTCTACCTAAACAATAAGTTAATGCCATTTCATTTCTTTTCAAACGAGACACAGACGCGCATTTTGTTGGACGAAAGCGGGATATCGCTTTACCCCGTCAGAGAGAGAATGCACTGTTATGTTTATATTCTCCACTTGTTTACGCCAAACTTAACGAGATGATTAATCTTTACAGTGTTGTTTTCTTGCTGACAATATAACATCCGTTATACTGTTCGACAGGAAGTATACATTAACACATATGAAATGTAGGTCTTGATGTCGGGGACGGAGGGAGGGACTTCAGCCATAAATAATGTGGGTCCACTGTTCGTTTTACCATTCTCACCTCGTCTCTCATTACAGAAATCACTCTACCTGGTCTTACTGAATATCTCACTTACTATCGGCAAAACATATTTTTCGTCGTGAATTTACACCAGGATTGCGCCGCAAGAAAACCCTGACGTCAACATGTCTCGTCGAAATTAGTGTCAAAAATAAAGTTCACTCTGTCAGTTTAATCTCCCGCTATCAATGGTCCTTTGCAAATTAACCCGAAGATTAACACAACATAGCGGGATGTATTAACATTACAGCGGCAGGGCTAGAAAAAAACAACAAAATAATAACAGATTAATCCCAGACGGATTGTCCTCATACTAATTCGTTTCATCTATCATTTGATCAAAACGAATACGCCGCAGACTTTAAACGTGTACATTCATGTATTTGTGCATGAATAACCTGCGATGATATACGTACATGTACTCAAGTGAAATCGTATTGAACTGCCGTCGACTGTACTGTTTTCATAGTAATATGGATTATAACTTAAAGTGAAAGATTTTCCTATCAGTCGGTCTTCTTCCTGCCAAATCATACTGTCGGTTCAGTAAAATATAACTTCTGCACAGTAATATGTTGCAAGATTTCAAACACGTGTTCTCGCGAAAGCCACGTGGGGTCAAACTGGTCGCGCGGGGCTATATTAAGCATGTTCAGACAGCATCCAACACTTGTACCAAAGTTCGTCTGGATAGCTGGGTGGTGTGTAGACGCCAGATTTCATGAGGGTTGATCTATTTCACAGAGGAGTGAGTTCTGTTTTATTGGTGACAAATCCTCAAAAAGGGATTACCAGATTTCAATCAAATCAATCAACCGATTTCTAGTAAAAAGGTACGGGTATTACATAATTCGTTTCATCGGTTCTTGTCCCACTGATTAAATATTTATACACTGCATAATCCGGTAGTAAAATCCCGGGCATTTACTCTTGAATGGTCAAAATTAACACAATTTGCAAGAATTTTCGAATATATAAAAACGAATGACTTGAACTTGCGCATCTGTATGAGAAGCGGCCGTAAGATGAAACTTCCAATAAACAAATACCCATTCTTTAATACCAGAAACGCTATTCCGTGAGACGCGCAAGTCTGGGTCAACTTTGAAAGCAGGTGTCCGACGAGGCACAAATTACAATCCATTTTGCAAGCAGTGTTTATGATTAAAATAAATCTTAAATCTATTTCCTTTTACAAATGTTTAGATGGAATGCAAATACGCTTGATCGAGGTCCACGTGTTCGCCGGTAACACAAATTCATATACCTGATGTTATTTAATAGGTATGAATTACAGGCAGACATTCTGTGCAAACAGTTAGCTTCGTGCCGATTAACGCCACCTGGACTCCCAACTGATTTTCTTGAGCTCTCTCGTGTGAACGATCGCTCGCTAACAAAGATCTCACTAGCGGGCTCTAATACTCCTGCAGCTCGCTTCCAGCCATTGTCTGACCGTGCTGATAGCGCGCGGCCTGTGTTCAATCATGTCGACGGACTACATTCAACAGAGTTAGAACAATGGCCAGCAGATAATCATGGACATTGGCGCGCTATACCTTTGTGTTGGCACGCTTCGTTTGCGCGCCAACACTCACCTTTCAGCTGGTCTGAACTGTAGGTGAGCCCCTAATGAGCCGATGGAGTTGAGTGAGGTATCAATGTGAAGCCTATGTGAGGGGGCATCCGATTGGACTAGGGTCTCGGCCGTTGTCCACATTCTGCGCATGCGCAGGCAGGGAATTCTGGGAAAAGGGTGTGGAAATAGACGTTTTAGGGTTTAGGTGAGCCCCTAATGATCCTATGGTGTCGTATGAGGTCTTATTTTGAAGCTGTCTTGAGGGAGCATCCGCCTGGGCTAGTGTGTCGTTCGTTGTCAATAGTCTGCGCATGCGCAGTCTGGCCGTAGTATAGAAATAGACGTGTTGGGGTTTAGGTAGGCCCCTAATGGTCTGATGGGATCGAGTGAGGTATCAATGTAAAGCAGTCGTGAGGGAGTATCCAACGGGGTGGGTGTGACGTGGAACTGACGTCATTCTGCGCATGCGCAGTAGAGAAAGTGTATGGAAATAGACATTTTTGGCGCCGACATGGGTCACTATGGGTCCGATGGAGTCGTATGATGTGTTATGTTGAAGCTCTTGTGAAGCAGCAAGACTCAGGGTTCGTCCGTGTTCAAGGGTCTGCGCATGCGCAGTCTGATCGTAGTATAGAAAGCAGGCATGTTGGGGGATGCGTGGGGGTGTGTTTGACCCACCACTACGGGTCCATGGTTGGGGTTGGGTGGTGGTGTGGGTTCTGCGCACAGACGTCACTTCCGGGTTTCACTAAAACTACCTTCGAACACAGAAGAGTTCCAATGTTCCCCTTAGACGTAGGGTCCGGATGTTCAACATCCGGGTTTTTTCCGGCCCGGCCCGGCCCGGCCCCGCTCCGGCCGCAGCGCGCGCGCGTCATCACCGGCAGTGCGCGGATGAATGTCCGGTCAAAAGGTCAAAGGTCACATCCAGGTCAAAAGGTCTCCCTTTCGGCAAGGTTCGGCAACAATGTTGCGGCATCGATATACAGAGCTTGAACCCAAAAAGGGGATTGTAAATTAACCTGGGAAGGATGGGCAGGTCCATTTGGACCAATCAGCGATCGAGAAAAAGAGCCAATGAGCGATCGATAAAAGAACCAATGGACGAGTACTAGAATTTCGCTCACGTCTGCGCCTACATCCGGGTACTGGGATGCTTTCGCCTACGTCCGCGCCTACATCCGGGTACTTCTATGTAGGTGTATAAAAGTGGGAATGTTTAGGGCAATGCTGCATTCATTGGCCTGCTTGACCTGACCAGCCTGAGCCTGCCTCACAAGCCTGAGCCTGCCTCACCGGAGCTATACCATGAGACGTGGAGAAGATTTTCCAGGGGATCCTCCGGCGCTGTAATCTTTGTTGTTGTTGTTGCTCTCTTTTTTGGACTAACCCATCAGAATAGTACGTATCACGGACTACACCCGTAGAGCTACGTCTAGGCGCGCATGTGTGACATGGTCTATAAAACACGTCTCTCTGGATCCTACACCTCCATCCCTACGGTTTCAGAGCCATGACGGACACCCGTCCCTATGCGACTCGCATTTTACATCATGCGACCGTGGTCAATTCGCTCACGGGTTACCGAGCAGTGGTTCGGTCCATGTTTTCAGATGGCGACGACAACGAGGGGCGACGCCAGATCCTGAACGAGTTCATAGAAGCGGTCCTCGATAGAGTGTACTCGATGGAGAGGTGTGCCATCACTCATCACTACTGGACTATGACAGCCATCCTTGATGCTCGGGCTATGGACCACGAGCGCTCACGCCGGAATCAGCGACGGCTGGTTGGCCTAGTCATGGTCTGTGCCCTATTGACCCTGGCGCTGTGGCATTGACAGTGGACCTGACTATAAATACGAGGGTCAGACACAGTGTGTGTCATTCAACGATCGTCATTGGGTCAACCATGTCACCAGTTCTACGAGCCATCCTTCCCCTTACACCCCGGGTGGGGTTACACGTATATGAAGATAAAGTCACCCTCGTGGAAGACCGTGGAGATGTTTGCTGGTCGCGCGCTGAGACCGTATCGAATACGGCTACGCTACACCGTGACGGCTGGACCAAATTTAAACGGGTGTTGAGCGGCGAGCTCGACGAACACCTCATCCACATAGACAATGCCATCTACGTACACCGTGGACACTTCTTCCCACGCCTGGGCCGCTACCAAGACCCTACGCGAGGCTTCACCTTAGACCCGGATCTGTGGACAGCCTTCGAGAAAGTGGTGCCTATCGTGGACCTGCTGTTTACAACGGACGAGCGGTCATCAGACGAGTTGGAGTGGGCTCGTGCCCTGAGAGAAGCGGCGGCAGAACCCAATGAACAAATGTCTAGCAATGAACCAGACGACGATGCCATTGATTACCCGGCTAGACTTTGACCATCCGATCCTTTGATCTCACGGGGTTCTCCCTATAAATACGAGGGACAGTCAAATCTTGTACCATTCACGTACTGACCATGACGGAGCATATAATACGGGCGTATCTCAGCTTGACCCCCGAGGTCTTCCTGCACGTTTACGCGGATAAGGTCGATATCATGGAGGAGGTGGGAGACATCTCTGATGCGGACCCTACACAACCGTGCCCGGCTCACATTCGTCTGTCCCGAGAGGGCTGGACCAAATTCAAACGGGTGTTGTCTGGTGAACTGGACGGCGACCTCATCCACTTGTGTCACGATGTGTACATCCGGCGCGGCCCTTTCTTTGCTCAATTGGCTCGGCTAGATGGGGGTACAGTGCATTTTACCCTTCACCCTGATCTATGGTCTGCATGTCACAGAGATCCCCGAAGAGACACGGAGATCCCCGAAGGGGGCGAGAGGGGTCCCTAGTGTACCGATTGGGTCGTATGAGGTATCAATGTGAAGCCTTCGTGAAGGGGCATCCGATGGGATGGGTGTGGGGTTGAAATATCGTCATTCTGCGCATGCGCGGTAGACCAAGGGTATGGAAATAGACGTTTTGGGGTCTAGGGGAGCCCCTAGTGGTCCGATGAAGTCCAGTGAGGTATCAATGTGAAGCATATGTGAGGGGGCATCCGATGGGCTGGGTGTGGGGTTGGAATATGGTCATTCTGCGCATGCGCGGTAGACCAAGGGTATGGAAATAGACGTTTTGGGGTCTAGGTGGGTCCCTAATGGACCGATGGGGTCGAGTGAGGTATCAATGTGAAGCCTATGTGAGGGGGCATCCCACTGGGTGGATGTGGGGTCGGAATATCGTCATTCTGCGCATGCGCAATAGAGAAAGGGTATGAAAATAGACGTTTTGGGATGTAGGTGAGCCCCTAATGAGCCGATGGAGTTGAGTGACGTCTCAATGTGAAGCCTATGTGAGGGGGCATCCGATTGGACTAGGATCTCGGCCGTTGTCCACATTCTGCGCATGCGCAGACAGGGAATTCTGCGAAAAGGATGTGGAAATAGACGTTTTAGGGTGCACTGAACTGTTTCGTAGAAAAAACGAGGGAGTATCCCAATGTTTATAGAGGTCACAGACTGGAATTCCCCACAAAACTTGATTTAAAATTGAATATGCCATTTTTTTAGATTATAATGACATAAATTCAGCCTAAAGGTTGATAGAAAATCAGAATGGATGAATTAAAATAAAAATTATGAGATTCAGTGATGAATTGGTGATGACATCATGCACTTCGGATCGAGGCTATTCTCTGGGCGCCATATTTGTAACTTTGACAGATCACATATCACGTCAAAATCGAGCTGGCGATGGGCAGAAAATTGCCACTTTTTTCAAAGCTGCTGGAGTTACTTAACAGAATCGTGGTGAATATAAACATCTCATTTGCGTAGTGGATACCTGAGCCGTCAGCTGAAGTTGATGTATTTTGTGGGAAAATGAGTGCACATGTCAATGTTGTTGTTGTTGCTGTATACAGGTCAGTGAGTAAATTATTTTTTCAACACTCAAATCTTTTGGCCTCAAAATATTTCTGAGATACATAGAATTATTTTGATATATGAATTATGAATAGGCTCTGTGTTTATGGCCTCCTCTGAGCAAGATGCCAAATGTAGGCCTTTTCACAGCAGTCTCTCAAGATATTACTGTACAGGGCCACCTTAGGGTTTAGGTGAGCCCCTAATGATCCTATGGTGTCGTATGAGGTCTTATTTTGAAGCTGTCGTGAGGGAGCATCCGCCTGGGTTAGTGTGTCGTTCGTTGTCAATAGTCTGCGCATAGGCAGTCTGGCCGTAGTATAGAAATAGACGTGTTGGGGTTTAGGTAGGCCCCTAATGGTCTGATGGGATCGAGTGAGGTATCAATGTAAAGCAGTCGTGAGGGATTATCCGACGGGGTGGGTGTGACGTGGAACTGACGTCGTTCTGCGCATGCGCAGTAGAGAAAGTGTATGGAAATAGACATTTTTGGCGCCGACATGGGTCACTATGGGTCCGATGGAGTCATATGATGTGTTATGTTGAAGCTCTTGTGAAGCAGCATCCGATTGGACTGAGGGTTCGTCCGTGTTCAACGGTCTGCGCATGCGCAGTCTGGTCGTAGTACAGAAAGCAGGCATGTTGGGGGATGCGTGGGGGTGTGTTTGACCCACCACTAGTGGTCCAAGTTGGGGTTGGGTGGTGGTGTGGGTTCTGCGCACACACGTCACTTCCGGGTTTCACTAAAACTACCTTCGAACACAGAAGAGTTCCAATGTTCCCCTTAGACGTAGGGTCCGGATGTTCAACATCCGGGGTTTTTTCCGGCCCGGCCCGGCCCAGACCGGCCCCGCCCCGCCCCGGCCGCAGCGCGCGTAGGTCATCACCGGCAGTGCGCGGATGAATGTCGGGTCAAAAGGTCAAAGGTCACATCCAGGTCAATAGGTCTCCCTTTCGGCAAGGTTCGGCAACAATGTTGCGGCATCGATATACAGAGCTTGAACCCAAAAAGGGGATTGTAAATTAACCTGGGAAGGATGGGCAGGTCCATTTGGACCAATCAGCGGTCGAGCCAATGAGCGATCGATAAAAGAACCAATGGACGGGTACTAGAATTTCGCTCACGTCTGCGCCTACATCCGGGTACAGGAATGCTTTCGCCTACGTCCGCGCCTACATCCGGGTACTTCTATGTAGGTGTATAAAAGTGGGAATGTTTAGGGCAATGCTGCATTCATTGGCCTGCTTGACCTGACCAGCCTGAGCCTGCCTCACAAGCCTGAGCCTGCCTCACAAGCCTGAGCCTGCCTCACCGGAGCTATACCATGAGACGTGGAGAAGATTTTTCAGGGGATCCTCCGGCGCTGTAATCTTTGTTGTTGTTGTTGCTCTCTTTTTTGGACTAACCCATCAGAATAGTACGTATCACGGACTACACCCGTAGAGCTACGTCTAGGCGCGCATGTGTGACATGGTCTATAAAACACGTCTCTCTGGATCCTACACCTCCATTCCTACGGTTTCAGAGCCATGACGGACACCCGTCCCTATGCGACTCGCATTTTACAGCATGCGACTGTGGTTAATTCGCTCACGGGTTACCGAACAGTGGTTCCGTCCATGTTTTCAGATGGCGACGACAACGAGGGGCGACGCCAGATCCTGAACGAGTTCACAGAAGCGGTCCTCGACAGAGTGCACTCGATGGAGAGGTGTGCCATCACTCACCACTACTGGACTATGACAGCCATCCTTGATGCTCGGGCTATGGACCACGAGCGCTCACGCCGGAATCAGCGACGGCTGGTTGGCCTAGTCATGGTCTGTGTCCTATTGACCCTGGCGCTGTGGCATTGACAGTGGGACCTGACTATAAATACGAGGGTCAGACACAGTGTGCGTCATTCAACGATCGTCATTGGGTCAACCATGTCACCAGTTCTACGAGCCATCCTTCCCCTTACACCCCGGGTGGGGTTACACGTATATGAAGATAAAGTCACCCTCGTGGAAGACCGTGGAGATGTTTGCTGGTCGTGCGCTGAGACCGTATCGAATACGGTTACGCTACACCGTGACGGCTGGACCAAATTTAAACGGGTGTTGAGCGGCGAGCTCGACGGACACCTCATCCACATAGACAATGCCACCTACGTACACCGTGGACACTTCTTCCCACGCCTGGGCCGCTACCAAGACCCTACGCGAGGCTTCACCCTAGACCCCGAGTGCACTCTATCGAGGGCCACTTCTGTGAACTCGTCCAGGATCTGGCGTCGCCCCTCGTTGTCGTCGCCATCTGAAAACATGGACCGAACCACTGCTCGGTAACCCGTGAGCGAATTAACCACGGTCGCATGCTGTAAAATGCGAGTCGCATAGGGACGGGTGTCCGTCATGGCTCTGAAACCGTAGGAATGGAGGTGTAGGCTCCAGAGAGACGTGTTTTATAGACCATGTCACACATGCGCGCCTAGACGTAGCTCTACGGGTGTAGTCCGTGATACGTACTATTCTGATGGGTTAGTCCAAAAAAGAGAGCAACAACAACAACAAACATTACAGGGCCGGAGGATCCCCTGGAAAATCTTCTCCACGTCTTATGGTATAGCTCCGGTGAGGCAGGCTCAGGCTTGTGAGGCAGGCTGAGGCTGGTCAGGTCAAGCAGGCCAATGAATGCAGCATTGCCCTAAACATTTCCACTTTTATACACCTACATAGAAGTACCCGGATGTAGGCGCGGACGTAGGCGAAAGCATCCCAGTACCCGGATGTAGGCGCAGACGTGAGCGAAATTCTAGTACCCGTCCTTTGGTTCTTTTATCGATCTCTCAATGGCTCTTTTCTCGACCGCAGATTGGTCCAAATGGACCTGCCCATCCTTCCCAGGTTAATTTACAATCCCCTTTTTGGGTTCAAGCTCTGTATATCGATGCCGCAACATTGTTGCCGAACCTTGCCGAAAGGGAGACCTATTGACCTGGATGTGACCTTTGACCTTTTGACCCGACATTCATCCGCGCACTGCCGGTGATGACGCGCGCGCGCTGCGGCCGGGGCGGGGCCGGGCCGGGTCGGGTCTAAGGGGAACATTGGAACTCTTCTGTGTTCCAAGGTAGTTTTAGTGAAACCCGGAAGTGACGTCTGTGCGCAGAACCCACACCACCACCCAACCCCAACCATGGACCCCTAGTGGTGGGTCAAACACACCCCCAGCCATCCCCCAACACGCCTGCTTTCCATACTACGACCAGACTGCGCATGCGCAGACCCTTGAACACGGACGAACCCTGAGTCCAATCGGATGCTGCTTCACAAGAGCTTCAACATAAGACCTCATACGAATCCATCTGACCCATAGTGACCCATGTCGGCGCCAAAAATGTCTATTTCCATACACTTTCTCTACTGCGCATGCGCAGAATGACGTCAGTTCCACGTCACACCCACCCCGTCGGATACTCCCTCACGACTGCTTTACATTGATACCTCACTCGATCCCATCAGACCATTAGGGGCCTACCTAAACCCCAACACATCTATTTCTATACTACGGCCAGACTGCGCATGCGCAGGCTATTGACAACGAACGACACACTAGCCCAGGCGGATGCTCCCTCACGACAGCTTCAAAATAAGACCTCATAGGATCATTAGGCGCTCACCTAAACCCTAAAACGTCTATTTCCACACCCTTTTCCCAGAATTCCCTGTCTGCGCATGCGCAGAATGTGGACAACGGCCGAGACCCTAGTCCAATCGGATTCCCGCTTCACATAGGCTTCACATTGATACCTCACTCAACTCCATCGGCTCATTAGGGGCTCACCTACATCCCAAAACGTCTATTTTCATGCCATTTCTCTATTGCGCCTGCGCGGAATGACGATATTCCGAGCCCACACCCATCCCATCGGACGCCCCTTCACGAATGCTTCACATTGATACCTCATACGACCCAATCGGTACACTAGGGACCCCGCTCGCCCCCTTCGGGGATCTCCGTGTCTCTTCGGGCACCTCCGTGTCTCTTCGGTGATCTCCGTGACATCTTAGCAACATTGTAGCGAACGTGCAACAATGTTGCAATTCGGGGAGCCAGGTGTTCGGCACGTGACAACCCCAAGCAGACGACAGCGAAATTCTGGCAAGAAAAACCCCATCCGAAAAGCCACGGAGGTGAACGACATTGTGGAAAAACCCCACAGACAGGTCAGTACATATCCTATCATGTTCACAGGTCACGCTCCATTCACCCAGACCGGAAGTGACGTCATACCTACAAAAGCGCCCCCTTGCAGAAAAAGGGGAACCAAGAGTTACCTCCCTGGAAAATGCGAGTTTAAATCACCTTTCCCTACTACTGCCCTGTAACAGTATACCTTATTTAAAGTTTTATTTTACCAGGAAAGGTGTAAGGACACCAAGGTCTTCTGCGGAAATGTAAGGTGATTTGATGTGAGCGAATGTTCAGGGTGGTTTGACATGGATGGAGGTTGGACTAAGGCGCAGGATTGCTACCTGTGGTATTCAAACCTATGATTTTTTAAAGTATTAACGTGAAAACCGGATTGACGTTATTTCCAGTGAAAAATGACGTTATGATAGTCAGAGAGAACAATTTAGATCTGTCTAATTTTTTAGAGAACATATTGCTCAATGGAAACCCACAAATATCAGAATGATACGACGGTGAACTGACGTTGATGATCTGAAACAAACTTTGATCTGGGGATTATGTGGAGGGGCTTCGACAATATGTAGGAATGTAGGGTTCATGTGGGCTGGGTGATGGCTATGTGGGGTTTAGGTAGGATCTGTATGGGCCTCCATTCAAATTATTTTAGGCGTTCAATATAAATGTGGGAAATATGCAGGGAAAATATCGGAATTACGTAGATACGTTATAGATAATTGCTGGGAATGCATAGGGTAAAAATTTTCTTGTTGCCATCGAAAAAGTTCAATGTATGGATTGTGTGCATAGACTTCCCAAGTGTGTTAATAGTGTAAAGTGTTGGGGGTCCTGGTTGCGTGATCCCGTCAGTTAGTTGAACGTTATTAGTCTCGGTGAAAAATATCTTCGGGAAGAAGGCTGAACGAGAAAACAACACAACACAAGCAATTTGTCTATATTTATTCAGAACCAAATGTGAAATATCAACATTCGTCCAACATTTGTCTTAGTCATAGTCTTATACCTCAAACCACGTATCACTCTGTCTCACCATGCAGTATTCACCTGGGCTGTCCGGTAGGACCACAGGCAGTTGTCTATACAGATATCGTCTCGGGCTCTCCTGTCTTATGGGGACTATATCATTCCCACTAGATTGAATATTTTCCTGGGAAGCTCGCAGAACTTCTGACTGTCTTGCCACAGTAGCCCAGTGCTATTTGCAGATATTGAAATCTCTTCCCGATATGCAAGCGTAAAAGTGTGTACATCAACTGCTTTGTCTAGTATAGACCGTGATCCAGCAATGGTGTTACGTCACCCCTCAACGGGAAGTTCAGAAAGTGACGCAATACCATCCTAAGGCTCTCCGTAGTCATGTTTCTTTAAATGAATGTCGTGATTTAACTCAAAACAGCAATCAATTAGATGATGAGTGTGACTTCATAGCTTATTTATTTCTATTGGGATATATTTTAGAACATTGTAGAATATTTAAGAACATATTTTAGACACAAAGCAAGTGGGTTAAAAGAATATCTGCGTTGTAGTACATTTCTCTCATTGAAATCCTTTCAATATCTTCCTGCATTATTTGATGTCACCGCAGATGGCATTGTCAACATATAGTGTCAAAGCATTGTCGATATATTTGCAGCTATTGTCCCACACAATCCCCACATATACTATCCTTTCAATGTCTTCCTGCATTATTTGATGTCACCGCAGGTGGCATTGTCAACATATAGTGTCAAAGCATTGTCGATATATTTTGCAGCTATTGCCCCACACAATCCCCACATATACTCTGTCCTACACATTCCTTATCTGATTTTCTCATAACATGCTATGAGGCGCCGTTTGTGACAATATTGTCAACGACAAATATATAGAGTTAAAACCAAAATATAAAGTCGCCGTTTGTGAAAATATTGTCAAACACAAATATATAGTTAAAACCTTTGTAAATATATATAAAACAAAATAAATAGGGCCTATATATAAAGTTATTTTTTTTTTATTTTTATAAATATTTTTTTAACATAAATAACGATAGGAAGTTAAGACGTTAAATTTAACGTAAATATAAAGTACACGAACAAACTTAAATAAAGTGTACATGTAAACCGGATATGCCCAAAGGAAGCTGCGCAATCGATGTGCGCGCGAGTGATATTGGTTAATCAAAACTGCAACTGGGTTCTGAAGCGAAACTATGACAGCGGTGAAAGCCACTCGCATGTCACAGATGTGGCGAATCAAACAATAAGATCACGTACCTGAACATATTTCAGCTCACTGCCATTATAATTTAGTAAAGGCCTATTCCAATTTTCAACAATTACTGTTGTCATTTACAATCGTACTTCAGAGTTATCACATCAATTAGATATAAGTACATCTACTTATAAATCAACATAAGATATCCTAGGCTGCAGCCAATATCATAGCCTGTCCCTTTGGTGTTCAATCCACGATTCCGCTGGCCAAGTCGCTGGTTGCTATTTGCCGCATAAAAACATCAACAGAAGTTGAAATAAAACATGCGCAATAACGATGTATTAATTATGCGCAACACAAATATTAGGCAATTTGAAATCATACTGAATATGAGCATATTTCATTGATCAGAATATGACCATTCATAGCTTAGTTATAGGATTTGTAATTATATTGTCGTTTTGCATATTTTATAGTTTTTCGATAATTTCCGCATTTCCAAACAAAGACGAAAATTTGTACTTGGTATAAGTACAGCGAATGCTGGAAAACTAATGGCCTATGAAGAATACTAGATTGGCCTTTTTCACTTTTGAGCTGCCTCGAAGCTGTTACTAGTAACTAAGGAATCAGTCGAAGCCGTTTTACCCCTGCGGGTCGGGTCTAAGGGGAACATTGGAACTCTTCTGTGTTCCAAGGTAGTTTTAGTGAAACCCGGAAGTGACGTCTGTGCGCAGAACCCACACCACCACCCAACCCCAACCATGGACCCCTAGTGGTGGGTCAAACACACCCCCAGCCATCCCCCAACACGCCTGCTTTCCATACTACGACCAGACTGCGCATGCGCAGACCCTTGAACACGGACGAACCCTGAGTCCAATCGGATGCTGCTTCACAAGAGCTTCAACATAAGACCTCATACGAATCCATCTGACCCATAGTGACCCATGTCGGCGCCAAAAATGTCTATTTCCATACACTTTCTCTACTGCGCATGCGCAGAATGACGTCAGTTCCACGTCACACCCACCCCGTCGGATACTCCCTCACGACTGCTTTACATTGATACCTCACTCGATCCCATCAGACCATTAGGGGCCTACCTAAACCCCAACACATCTATTTCTATACTACGGCCAGACTGCGCATGCGCAGGCTATTGACAACGAACGACACACTAGCCCAGGCGGATGCTCCCTCACGACAGCTTCAAAATAAGACCTCATAGGATCATTAGGCGCTCACCTAAACCCTAAAACGTCTATTTCCACACCCTTTTCCCAGAATTCCCTGTCTGCGCATGCGCAGAATGTGGACAACGGCCGAGACCCTAGTCCAATCGGATTCCCGCTTCACATAGGCTTCACATTGATACCTCACTCAACTCCATCGGCTCATTAGGGGCTCACCTACATCCCAAAACGTCTATTTTCATGCCATTTCTCTATTGCGCCTGCGCGGAATGACGATATTCCGAGCCCACACCCATCCCATCGGACGCCCCTTCACGAATGCTTCACATTGATACCTCATACGACCCAATCGGTACACTAGGGACCCCGCTCGCCCCCTTCGGGGATCTCCGTGTCTCTTCGGGCACCTCCGTGTCTCTTCGGTGATCTCCGTGACATCTTAGCAACATTGTAGCGAACGTGCAACAATGTTGCAATTCGGGGAGCCAGGTGTTCGGCACGTGACAACCCCAAGCAGACGACAGCGAAATTCTGGCAAGAAAAACCCCATCCGAAAAGCCACGGAGGTGAACGACATTGTGGAAAAACCCCACAGACAGGTCAGTACATATCCTATCATGTTCACAGGTCACGCTCCATTCACCCAGACCGGAAGTGACGTCATACCTACAAAAGCGCCCCCTTGCAGAAAAAGGGGAACCAAGAGTTACCTCCCTGGAAAATGCGAGTTTAAATCACCTTTCCCTACTACTGCCCTGTAACAGTATACCTTATTTAAAGTTTTATTTTACCAGGAAAGGTGTAAGGACACCAAGGTCTTCTGCGGAAATGTAAGGTGATTTGATGTGAGCGAATGTTCAGGGTGGTTTGACATGGATGGAGGTTGGACTAAGGCGCAGGATTGCTACCTGTGGTATTCAAACCTATGATTTTTTAAAGTATTAACGTGAAAACCGGATTGACGTTATTTCCAGTGAAAAATGACGTTATGATAGTCAGAGAGAACAATTTAGATCTGTCTAATTTTTTAGAGAACATATTGCTCAATGGAAACCCACAAATATCAGAATGATACGACGGTGAACTGACGTTGATGATCTGAAACAAACTTTGATCTGGGGATTATGTGGAGGGGCTTCGACAATATGTAGGAATGTAGGGTTCATGTGGGCTGGGTGATGGCTATGTGGGGTTTAGGTAGGATCTGTATGGGCCTCCATTCAAATTATTTTAGGCGTTCAATATAAATGTGGGAAATATGCAGGGAAAATATCGGAATTACGTAGATACGTTATAGATAATTGCTGGGAATGCATAGGGTAAAAATTTTCTTGTTGCCATCGAAAAAGTTCAATGTATGGATTGTGTGCATAGACTTCCCAAGTGTGTTAATAGTGTAAAGTGTTGGGGGTCCTGGTTGCGTGATCCCGTCAGTTAGTTGAACGTTATTAGTCTCGGTGAAAAATATCTTCGGGAAGAAGGCTGAACGAGAAAACAACACAACACAAGCAATTTGTCTATATTTATTCAGAACCAAATGTGAAATATCAACATTCGTCCAACATTTGTCTTGGTCATAGTCTTATACCTCAAACCACGTATCACTCTGTCTCACCATGCAGTATTCACCTGGGCTGTCCGGTAGGACCACAGGCAGTTGTCTATACAGATATCGTCTCGGGCTCTCCTGTCTTATGGGGACTATATCATTCCCACTAGATTGAATATTTTCCTGGGAAGCTCGCAGAACTTCTGACTGTCTTGCCACAGTAGCCCAGTGCTATTTGCAGATATTGAAATCTCTTCCCGATATGCAAGCGTAAAAGTGTGTACATCAACTGCTTTGTCTAGTATAGACCGTGATCCAGCAATGGTGTTACGTCACCCCTCAACGGGAAGTTCAGAAAGTGACGCAATACCATCCTAAGGCTCTCCGTAGTCATGTTTCTTTAAATGAATGTCGTGATTTAACTCAAAACAGCAATCAATTAGATGATGAGTGTGACTTCATAGCTTATTTATTTCTATTGGGATATATTTTAGAACATTGTAGAATATTTAAGAACATATTTTAGACACAAAGCAAGTGGGTTAAAAGAATATCTGCGTTGTAGTACATTTCTCTCATTGAAATCCTTTCAATATCTTCCTGCATTATTTGATGTCACCGCAGATGGCATTGTCAACATATAGTGTCAAAGCATTGTCGATATATTTGCAGCTATTGTCCCACACAATCCCCACATATACTATCCTTTCAATGTCTTCCTGCATTATTTGATGTCACCGCAGGTGGCATTGTCAACATATAGTGTCAAAGCATTGTCGATATATTTTGCAGCTATTGCCCCACACAATCCCCACATATACTCTGTCCTACACATTCCTTATCTGATTTTCTCATAACATGCTATGAGGCGCCGTTTGTGACAATATTGTCAACGACAAATATATAGAGTTAAAACCAAAATATAAAGTCGCCGTTTGTGAAAATATTGTCAAACACAAATATATAGTTAAAACCTTTGTAAATATATATAAAACGATATAAATAGGGCCTATATATAAAGTTATTTTTTTTTAAATTTTTATAAATATTTTTTGAACATAAAAGAAGTTAAGACGTTAAATTTAACGTAAATATAAAGTACACGAACTTGTAAAGTGTACATGTAAACCGGATATGCCCAAAGGAAGCTGCGCAATCGATGTGCGCGCGAGTAATACTGGTTAATCAAAACTGCAACTGGGTTCTGAAGCGAAACTATGACAGCGGTGAAAAACACTCGCATGTCACAGATGTGGCGAATCAAACAATAAGATCACGTACCTGAACATATTTCAGCTCACTGCCATAATGATTTAGTAAAGGCCTATTCCAATTTTCAACAATTACTGTTGTCATTTACAATCGTACTTCAGAGTTATCACATCAATTAGATATAAGTACATCTACTTATAAATCAACATAAGATATCCTAGGCTGCAGCCAATATCATAGCCTGTCCCTTTGATGTTCAATCCACGATTCCGCTGGCCAAGTCGCTGGTTGCTATTTGCCGCATAAAAACATCAACAGAAGTTGAAATAAAACATGCGCAATAACGATGTATTAATTATGCGCAGCACAAATATTAGGCAATTTGAAATCATACTGAATATGAGCATATTTCATTGATCAGAATATGACCATTCATAGCTTAGTTATAGGATTTGTAATTATATTGTCGTTTTTGTATATTTTATCGTTTTTCGATAATTTCCGCATTTCCAAACAAGACGAGAATTTGTACTTGGTATAAGTACAGCGAATGTGGAAACTAATGGCTCATGAAGAATACTAGATTGGCCTTTTTCACTTTTGAGCTGCCTCGAAGCTGTTACTAGTAACTAAGGAATCAGTCGAAGCCGTTTTACCCCTGCGTGCTAATCGCTAATTGATCTTCAATACGCGTGGGGTTCTTGACGGGCATCGGTATTAACCCTATTATATACGGTGACGAGTGAGTGAATAGGGTTTAACGTCGCTTTCAACATTTTTTCAGCTATATCACGACGGGGAAGGGAAGGGAGGTGAGTTGGAGGGGTGTGGTTAACTACTTGTAACCGAGCAGATCTAATGCTGCCATTTTATACTGCTGTCCCACCGAAATATCATTCCGTAGGCAAACATGACACCCCACTCAGTCACATTATACTGACACCGTCCTTGTTCTATCCTCTTAATACTGAGCGTAAGCGAGGAAGCAACAAGTTCCATTTTTCAAGTCTTTGGTATGACCCGGCCAGGGATTGAACCCAGTACCTAGCGCTTACGAATATCAACAGTTTATTTTATTCTACTTACGTTATACTAACTTAAAACCTAAAAAGTTTGAGATCAAGTAAGCGTATCATGCTATAATAAATGATCTCGATAATGAAAACGAGGAACGGTGAACGCAACAGTACAATCCACACTGGTAGTTCCCACAGTATACGCCATGGTTCTTTCATAATTTGAGAGCGGTACGTTTGATGATACCAGCATAGTGCAACCGGTTCCTCATGACCCATTAGTTTCCACATTCGCTGTACTTATACCAAGTTCCCTGCAAATTTTTGTCTTGTTTGGAAATTCGGAAATTATCGAAAAACGATAAAATATACAAAACGACAATATAATTCCAAATCCTATAACTAGGCTATGAATGATCATATTCTGATCAATGAAATATGCTCATATTCAGTATGATTTCAAATTGCCTAATATTTGTGTTGCGCATAATTAATGCATCGTTATTGCGCATGTTTTATTTCAACTTCTGTTGATGTTTTTATGCGGCAAATAGCAACCAGCGACTTGGCCGGCGGAATCGTAGATTGAACATCTAAGCGACAGGCCGTGATATTGGCTGCAGGCTAGGATATCTTATGGTGATTTATAAGTAGATGTATTTATATCTAATTGATGTGATAACTCTGAAGTACGATTGTAAATGATAACAGTAATTGTTGAAAATTGGAATAGACCTTTACTAAATTATTATGGCAGTGAGCTGAAATATGTTCAGGTACGTGATCTTATTGTTTGATTCGCCACATCTGTGACATGCGAGTGGTTTTCACCGCTGTCATAGTTTCGCTTCCGAACTCAGTTGCAGTTTTGATTAACCAGTATTACTCGCGCGCACATCGATTGCGCAGGTTCCTTTGGGCATATCCGGTTTACATGTACACTTTATTTAAGTTTGTTCGTGTACTTTATATTTACGTTAAATTTAACGTCTTAACTTCCTATCGTTATTTATGTTAAAAAAATATTTATAAAAATAAAAAAAATAACTTTATATATAGGCCCTATTTATTTCGTTTTATATATATTTACAAAGGTTTTAACTATATATTTGTGTTTGACAATATTTTCACAAACGGCGACTTTATATTTTGGTTTTAACTCTATATATTTGTCGTTGACAATATTGTCACAAACGGCGCCTCATAACATGCCCCACACAATCCCCACATATACTCTGTCCTACACATTGCCCACCTGATTTCTTCGTAACATACCCCACGCAATCTCCATGTATACATTACGATGTCCTACACATTCCCTACCCGATTTCCCCATAAACATGCCCCACACAATCCCCACATATACTCTGTCCTACACATTGCCCACCTGATTTCTTCGTAACATACCCCACGCAATCTCCATGTATACATTACGATGTCCTACACATTCCCTACCCGATTTCCCCATAAACATGCCCCACACAATCCCCACATATACTGTCCTACACATTGCCCACCTGATTTCTTCGTAACATACCCCACACAATCTCCATGTATACAGTACGATGTCCTACACATTCCCTACCCGATTTCCTCATAACATGCCCCACACAATCCCACATATACTCTGTCCTACACATTCCTTACCTGATTTTCTTATAACATGTCCCACACAAGCCCCACATATACTCTGTCCTACACATTCCATATCCGATTTCCTCATAATTTGCCTCACGAAATACACGCGTCTAGTCCGTCATTCAATGTTTACGATCCCTAAATTGTTATCATCTCTTTTTGTCGTAATTTCGAAGAAAGAGAAGGCCTGCTTCATTTTTACATTTTCACAGAGAGTAGGTCTAAATATCATGTGCCGTTAGGGCCTTCAAATCCAGTGAAGGTGGACATGTATCCTTCACTGCATCATTTATATAGCGATCATAAACGCCGAGAAGATCGTCTATATAGCGTTTGGTGAATGAGAAGGAAGGGGCTTTGAAAGCATCTTCATATATTCGTATTCATAAGAGAACAGATATAGGTCAGCCCAAAGGGATGCACAATTGGTACCCATTGGAATACCTATATGCTGTTGATATGTTCTTTTGCCAAATTTCACATATCACACAATGCGCACATATACTCTGCCCTACGCATTCCCTACCTGATTACCTTATAACATGTCCCACACAATCCCCACATATACTCTGTCCTACACGTTCTCTACCTGATTTTCTCATAACATGCCCCACACATTCCCACATATACTCTGTCCTACACATTGGCCACCTGATTTCCTCATATCATACCCCACACAATCCCCACATATACTCTGCCCTACACATACCATACCTAGTTTTCTCGTAACATGCCCCACACAATCCCCACATATACTCTGTCCTACACATATCCTACCTGATTTCCTCATAACATGCCCCACACAATCCCCACATATACTCTGTCCTACACATATCCTACCTGATTTCCTCATAACATGCCCCACACAATCCCCACATATACTCTGTCCTACACATTCCCCACCTGATTTCCTCATAACATGCCCCACAATCCCCACACATATACTGTCCTACATTCCTCACCTGATTTCCCTCATAACATGCCTCACCCAATCCGCACATATACTCTGTCCTACACATTCCTTATCTGATTTTCTCATAACATGCCCCACACAATCCCCACATATACTCTGTCCTACACATTCCTTATCTGATTTTCTCATAACATGCCCCACACAATCCCCACATATACTCTGTCCTACACATTCCCCACCTGATTTCCTCATAACATGCCCCACACAATCCCCACATATACTCTGTCCTACACATTCCTCTCCTGATTTCCTCATAACATGCCCCACACAATCCCCACATATACTCTGTCCTACACATTGCTCACCTGATTTCCTCATAACATGCCTCACACAATCCCCACATATACTCTGTCCTACTTATCCCCACCTGGTTTCCTCATAACATGCCCCACACAATCCTCGCATATACTCTGTCCTACACATATCCTACCTGATTTCCTCATAACATGCCCCACACAATCCCCACATATACTCTGTCCTACTTATCCCCACCTGGTTTCCTCATAACATGCCCCACACAATCCCCACATATACTCTGTCCTACACATATCCTACCTGATTTCCTCATAATATGCCCCACACAATCCCCACATATACTCTGTCCTACACATTCCTCTCCTGATTTCCTCATAACATGCCCCACACAATCCCCACATATACTCTGTCCTACACATTCCTCACCTGATTTCCTCATAACATGCCTCACACAATCCCCACATATACTCTGTCCTACTTATCCCCACCTGGTTTCCTCATAACATGCCCCACACAATCCTCGCATATACTCTTCCGTCCTACACATTCCTCACCTGATTTCCTCATAACATGCCTCACCCAATCCGCACATATACTCTGTCCTACTTATCCCCACCTGGTTTCCTCATAACATGCCCCACACAATCCCCACATATACTCTGTCCTACACATTCCCCACCTGATTTCCTCATAACATGCCCCACACAATCCCCACATATACTCTGTCCTACACATTCCTCTCCTGATTTCCTCATAACATGCCCCACACAATCCCCACATATACTCTGTCCTACACATTGCTCACCTGATTTCCTCATAACATGCCTCACACAATCCCCACATATACTCTGTCCTGCTTATCCCCACATGGTTTCCTCATAACATGCCCCACACAATCCTCGCATATACTCTGTCCTACACATATCCTACCTGATTTCCTCATAACATGCCCCACACAATCCCCACATATACTCTGTCCTACTTATCCCCACCTGGTTTCCTCATAACATGCCCCACACAATCCCCACATATACTCTATCCTACACATATCCTACCTGATTTCCTCATAACATGCCCCACATATACTCTGTCCTACACATTCCCCACCTGATTTCCTCATAACATTATGATTTCCTCATAACATGCCCCACACATACTCTTTTCTACACTCATTAAAATCATTAGCAAGGACTAGGCTGGTGCCGTTCATTTTGTTGGCGTTCGCTCATAGTGATCAAGTATAGCTCTCTAAGGTAGTAGTTTATGCTTCGATTTTGCAAACTATTGTGAATGCCAACGCGGGGGGGTGGGGGGTGGTTATTGTCATTGTTTGGTCCCAGCTAAAAAACGAAAAAGATGTTAGCTTGAGGAAGATAACGACAGTTTTCACTTGATATTCTCTTACATTTGGCATATAGTCATTTGAGTCAGAGAATCCACACAGTACGAGGACCAAACGACTAGGTAAATGCCTTCCTGACACGGCTGCCAGTTGTTTATCTGACCAAAATTTATAGTAGTAAGTGTTTGTTCATATGTATCATCACAAAAGACATTTCTGTCTGATAATTGATATGGTAATCGGCATGAAATTGATACAGATTGTGAACAACTGTTCCAGTAACTGAGAAAACACTTGTTTTGCGACAGCATTTTATGGGCCTCTATATACAATGAAAACGTTATCGCCTAATTGAGTGTTTTCCACCTGCTATAGTGTATGTAAGCTGTATATTCGTGTGATGGGGAGGGGGAGTAGGGCAAAACATATCGATAACATATAAGACGGGCTGAAGACTGATCAATTTCATATTCTTGAAAAAAAGAAAATTAGAAGACTCTCTGGCAGTTCCCAATAGAAATATCAGGCGATCATTTATAGGAAGTTATCTATTCATTAATGGTGTTCAACCCATCTGAATGAAGTTCGTTCGGTGAACTCTTCCAAGGACTCTGCTGAGTTTGATCTGAGGTTTAACACTATATCTCAGGAATGAGGTATCGTTCGCGAAGCTCAATCCGCTCAACAGTAAGCGGGAGATCATTCTGACACCAGGTCGCGCATCGTACGCCAGCGCTGTACTTGCTGAAGCCCGGCGCACACGAGAGCTATCAGCTGAGCTAACGGCCTCAATTGCCTGTCAGCTCAGGAGCTAGCTCTCGTGTGGTTTCACCGCACACGGTGAGCAAAAGGATCACCGGTTCCCGCAGAACACCTTCTTCGAGATCATTTTTGAACAGCCGTAAAAATGACATGAATTCGAGATACGTTTCTATTGGCTGGTCAAATAAAACTGCTGAGCTGTTGGCTTACGTTCGTAGCCAATTTGACATGGCTTCGTTCGTTCCTTTACTACGCCATGATGCCTCTCAATGAACTTGCATGTAAACTCCGGGATCACACGGCTTCGTGGGTCGCTCGGCTCTATCCGGCGATAAAACAACCCCTCCCAGCTCTCTGTCCATTTGTTTTATCGAGTTCGGCAAAGAGTTTGATTGCCATGAAGAGCTCATCCGTCTGCAATCAGTCTTCAAACATCAACAGTCGGTTGAATTCTCCGCCATTATATTCGTACGTGTTACGTGATCAGCAACGTATCGGGTCCACGTGACCGGCCGTACGAAGATAATGGCGGAGAATTCAACCGACCGTTGATGTTTGAAGACTGATTGCAGACGGATGAGCTCTTCACGGCAATCAAACTCTTTGTTGAATTTGATAAAACAAATGGACAGAGAGCTGGGAGGGGTTGTTTTATTGCGGAGCCGAACGACCCACGGAGCCGTGTGATCCCGGAGTTTACATGTAAGTTCACCCAGAGGCATCATGGCGTAGTAAAGGAACGAACGAAGCCATGTCAACTTGGCTATTACGTTCGCCGCACACGCTGAGGATTTGGCCTCGCGAGGCGAAATTATCAAACAATTTTGATATTTTCCTCCCGGCCTCGCGAGGCCAAAAACTCACCAAAAACTGTCGGCACACGAGAGCTAGCCCCTGAGCTGACAGGCAATTGAGGCCGTTAGCTCAGCTGATAGCTCTCGTGTGCGCCGGGCTTAACTATCCCTTTCTGGACAGTAATATTCCAGTGGGACCTCTCTCGTGTGCGCCGGGCTTAACTATCCCTTTCTGGACAGTAATATTCCAGTGGGACCTGCATATGGCGTATACATATCTCGCCTAGTAGCATTTGCTAGATCCTGTGTTAATTGTGACGATTTCAATCAACGTCACAAAACATTGTTGCAGAAACTTATAAAACAGGGCTATTCCTCCAAGCGCCTCCACTCAAAGTTTCTCAAATTTGGCGATACATATCGCATGCTGATAGCAAAATACAAACGTAGCGTGCAAGATCTATGGCGTTACGTTTCGTAACTTGTGTCTAATTCCGCTTAACCCGGGGCTAGGGGCCGTATGAACCCATGTACTTCAAGATCGTCATGGTGCTCATATGAACAGTCACAATCAAAGCGTGACTGAGATACACCATTCTCTAGATAACGACTTTAGAACGATTATTATGGATTAAGAATACTGATCTGCGATATACTGGTCTTGTCGGCATCATTGAAAACTGTTGACCGCTTCTCTCTTGCAGAAACTAGCCTATGTTTATGTATACTATGATTGTCTTTTTTGAATTTGGTGCTAATACTGTTATATGGATATGGAATAGGTCTTTGGATTATGGACTCGGATATTATGGACGACGGCTGAATTATGAATGACGGACTAGACGCTTGTATTTTTATTCCGTGTATGCCTGGATTCTGCTGGTGGACAAGTTGTCCCCGAGGCCGGGCCCCTGCACATCCCTACACTCATAATAAAAGTAACAAAAGAAACTAATTGTAAGACAGATCCGAAGAACCTTAGTGCAGGTACCTCGGCCGAGTCTCTAACAGTTCGAAATGCACTAAGACCTTTTTCAATCCAAATGACAGACATATTTCTGACAGCAAAGCAAGGTCACGACATCAAACCTTGTAATATCACGCTTGATGATTGTTTAGCACCGAATTCTACATGTACTAATTTCAAGATTTCTAAGTGTGGACATCGTGGGTGTTTCACGTGTCCACTGTTTAATACTTCAGCTTCATTTAGTTCCGCGCTAACTGGTAACTCATATTCTGTTAACTCGTATGTTGATCTTAATTGTTCTACTACAAACTGTATTTATTTAGTTTCCCGTAAGAAGTGTGGTCAACAGTATGTTGGTAAGACCACCCAAAGACTCCATCTTAGGGTGAACGGTCACAGAAAATCCGTTAGGAAAAAACAATTGCTCATAGGTAAGCATTTTTCTGGACCTTACCATGGCTGGGATAGCTTTAGTATTCAGATCATAGACGTCGTCTATCCATCTACCAATGACTCCCCCTTTGGATTTGAGAGAAAAATTCGAGAGCGGGAATTATTCTGGATGCTAGAACTCGGTGTTTCCGTTTGGTTTAAATGATAATGTCAGTGGGTTCGGCAATGCTACAAACCGCCGTTCAAATATATCCAACATTACGCAGCTATTTAAACCCCATCAACGGAGGCATCGCTTACGTACCGTTCTGTATGCGTTACCTCTGAGAGCTTTAGATCGAATAGCCAGAGATATACAACAATCTGCGTCTTCAGGAAATATAATACCACCAAAAATCAGTAAAGTATGTCAAGATATAGCGTATTTTCGGTTGTATCGTCCAGTGAACATAATCGAAACATCTCAAGATCGGCTTTTCTTGAAACTCAACTACTTAGATAAAGGACTGGACATTATTAATTTACCTCGAATCCTGAATGATCCAGAGATACGCAACGCTGTACCAAACTATTTTAAGTTCACAGAACCTCCTTGCATTTCATATAAGTATACTAAATCTATAGCCACCAAAATATTCAATTACTCCAATGCTGTCAGGGAATTTGACTGGAATTTATACACGTCAGGAGGCTATAGTTGTGATTGTGAATCGTCGAACTTTATCTATAAACCATGCAAACATGTTGTGACTGGTGACCTTGATGTGGTGAGTGATAAGGATCTGAAATTACTCCTGATGAAAGGACCTAAATATAGAGAGCCGAGAAGAATAAATCTGAAGGCTGACCATAAGATAGTCCTGTCTGCATTGGAACAGTACGTTATTGATTGGTCGAAGCGAGAAAAAATTGAACCTACAGTACTCGCTGATTGGCTGGACCTCACCAAAAGCAAGGTCGCTGAAACAATCCGCCATATTGACAGAAGTACTCTTCCCCAAGCAAAACAAGTACTGAGAAACCTCAATTCGCAAGAAGTTCTTGCAAATCTCCAGAGTAAATTCGTCATTGTCCCAGCAGACAAAGCTCCAAATAATATAATATTCATATGTAAATATTACTATTACCAGGTGCTGGTTAAAGAATTGAGTGTAGACCTATCATCATCAAATACGTCTACTTACTCCCAAACTTCATTTACTCTGGAAGATTTATTTAACAATCACAAAACGTTTCTCAGGGAAAGAGGTATTTGTCTTCCAACCAATCATAACGACATACCAAAAGTATACTGGACTCCCAAAATGCATAAATCACCATACAAAGCTAGATTCATAGCTGGTTCTAGAAGCTGCACCACCAAGCTTCTTTCAACCCTATTGACGAGGGCCCTTCAGGAGGTAAAAGCATTTTGGGAAAGGTATTGCGCCATTATTTCTAAGAACTCTGGCGTTGAATGTATGTGGATATTAAAAAACTCAAAATGTCTTACGGAGGAACTTGATGCTAAAGGTCACATACCGTACAGACATGTATCCACATGGGATTTCTCGACTCTCTATACTACAATCCCTCATCAGGACCTTATTGACCGTCTAAGTTCATTAATAGTATCTGTGTTCAAGAAAACTGATCGTAGATATATTAATGTCCGAAGCCATAAAGCATTCTTTAGCTCTACTACATACAAGAGATAACATTCATGGGATGTTTCTTTGTTTATAGAGTTGCTTGAATTTCTCATTAAAAATATCTATGTGAAATTTGGCAGCACAATATATCAACAGCATATAGGTATTCCAATGGGTACTAATTGCGCACCCCTGTTGGCTGACCTGTATCTGTCCTCTTATGATTATGACTATATGCAGGCGCATTCAAAAACCGATCCATTCAAAGCCCGTTCCTTCTCATTCACCAAACGCTATATAGACGATCTTCTCGCTGTGGATAATCGCTATATAAATGACGCAGTGAAGGATATATAGCCACCTTCACTGGATTTGAAGGAAACTACAGATAGCCCTACAGGCACATCATGTTTAGATCTATATCTCTACAAAAATGAAGCGGGCATTTTCTCTCGTCAACTTTATGACAAAAGAGATGATTACAATTTCGACATTGTAAACTATCCCTTTCTGGACAGTAATATTCCAGTGGGACCTGCATATGGCATATCTCGCCTAGTAGCATTTGCTAGATCCTGTGTTAATTGTGACGATTTCAATCAACGTCACAAAACATTGTTGCAGAAACTTATAAAACAGGGCTATTCCTCCAAGCGCCTCCACTCAAAGTTTCTCAAATTGGGCGATACATATCGCATGCTAACAGCGTTAAATTTTTATTTTTACCATATAATTTCATCTTCCAAGCTTTACAAATTCATACCATCAATACAGTTAGCTATGGACCAGAAGCCTATGCAGGATGACCGACCTTGCCCTATTTTCTCAAGGTCAATTCATGGATTCAATGCTGATATCGCATCTGTTGAAGGAGTACAACTATTCTGAGGTCGAATTATAGGGTAATGCTGTTAGTAAAATATAGTTTGATGCTTTAGAACTATCTTTTCTGGATTATAGCACAGATGCAAATATGCTTATTGACCACAACCGTATTCTAGGTGATTGAACTTGAACCATTTAAAAATGTCAACGTATCAGATAAAAGTTTGTTTGCCTGTCCGCCATCGATTTTGTCACTTTGGCCGTGCCAATTTTTAAGGTCAAAGTATAAGATACATGTTCGTTTGTCTGTCCGCCATTGATGTAATCTCTATACAAATGGACTATGATTGAACTTGCTAAATTTAAACCACATATGCATCTTACATATGAGAGATTAATATTCGGCCACCGAGCTTTCAAAAGTAACCAAGACAAACCAACCGAGCATACATAACAGCTGTTATGTTTGTTCTACGAGAAATGTCCTTTTCTTGGACGTCAATACATATATGGCATAGCTATTAGTATATAGCTATTGCCATGACAGAAGGTAGCGGAACGGCCTTGAGGAATCAAATTCATGAGATCTATTTGGTGGAGCGGTTTCTATGTCTGTTTTAATCATATTGTTCTCTTACCGTGAGAATATTATACCAAGTAATATTTATTCAACATGGAGAAGCCGGTGTGAAAGGAATGTATGTTCCCGTATGGTTCATACTTTATGTAACAATCACGAGACAATGCATACAGTAGCCAAGTCTGGGGACACCAATGTGTCTAGACTTGTGCCTTTTCAGTGACATAAAGACTCGGACAATAGCTTCCTACATGAAGTATCGACCTCCGGTATGAAAGGAATGCATGTTTCGGTGTGAAAGGAATGCATGTTCCGGTATGAAAGAAATGCATGTTCCGGTGTGGAAGGAATGCAAGTTCCGGTGTGAAAGGAATGTATGTTCCGGTGTGAAAGAAATGCATGTTCCGGTGCGAAAGGAATGCACGTTCTGGTGTGAAAGGAATGCATTTTCCGGTGTGAAAGGAATGCATGTTCTGGTGTGGAAGGAATGCATGTTCCGGTGTGAAAGGAATGCATGTTCCGGTGTGAAAGGGATGCATGTTCCGGTGTGAAAGGAATGCATGTTCCGGTGTGAAAGGAATGTATGTTTCGGTGTGAAAGAAATGCACGTTCTGGTGTGAAAGGAATGCATGTTCCGGTGTGAAAGGAATGCATGTTCCGATGTGAAAGGAATGCATGTTCCGGTGTGGAAGGAATGCATGTTCCAGTGTGAAAGTAATGCATGTTCCGGTGTGAAAGGAATGCATGTTCCGGTGTGAAAGGAATGCATGTTCCAGGAAAAAATGTCGCTTTTCATATGTTTCTCTTTGGAAAATAAGTATTACTGCAAACAGGAATAAATGCCTTGACTGGGTTATGAGATATGATCCGGTCATCTGTTCCTAGCGGACAATCTTTCTTTTTACACCGGTCGATAAGAATATACCCAAAATTTGAACAACAAATCACAAGCTATATTTTAGGGTATCACTACCTTTCGTTTAGTAGAAATCACCCGATATATATCCCACAAACTGACCGACATTTATAGAAAAATAACAATTCTTACCACATGTATTGAAAATAAATAATAGAGTAATATTTCACGCGAAACTGTCACCAACAGCTAAAATTTCAACTGTCAGATAAAAAAAACTCAGATGTACACTACACATTGTAATTGAGATTTTCTTCGATCCTTTTAACATGCAATTTTGGCGATTATCCCTGTTGCCGAAATAAAAACATGACCCATTTTCTATGGCTACATACATGTGATAAAAACATATGCAAAGAAATTGAATATTCACCGTATTTATTATTTCCAAGATTGTATATTGTTGACTAAACACATTGAAATCCATGTTATTCATGTTATAACACGGACAAAATATCTCAATTTTTAATACGCTCCCGTTACAAGTATTACTATAATATCACTTTCTTATTTATAAAAGGTTTACCATCAATTGGTTTACGTGACAGATGATGAACCCACTCAAAGCGTTCCGCGAGTGATATAACCAGAGAATCTACGAATGTGGAATGGATTGTCGAAAGTATAATGGACATATGTATTTTTCAAGCAGTACAAAGATATTGTGGCTTCGGTTTGCGACATCCAAAGCTATAGACAATCAGATAATAAAACAAAAAAATACAGTGTGTGAAACCATATAGCGAGTTCCATGTGCAGCATATTCGAAAGCTAATGTATTTTAATCGATATTGTTTTCCGTACGATGTGAAAGGCTCATCTGCCTCCTGTACCTCCGGTCCCCCATTTGTGTCTTTTTCCGTAGCAAGTAATATATTAATAATATACTAATAATATACTGAGGCGGCCAGATATGGGACATATGGCCACGTATGGTGGCATCACACGAAATACGAATATTATGCTACGCAGTCCATGTGTCGAGGATTATACATTTGGTAGTTCAAGAGCTAGTCTGAACCATGGAAACTTTTTAGGTTTCTGGTGATGTGTTACACTTTTGACGATCCGCTTTCTGTTCCGTAAACAGATCACATGCTTTTACTAAAACAAGGCACAACCAACTCTACAGGAACGGAAAGCGGATCGTGGCCAGTGTAACAGAGGAACAAGAAAAGGAGAAAGCCTCTACGGTTCAAACGATCTCTTGAACTATCAAATGCACATGAAATGCGTAACGTAATATTCCCTACTTCTTTTGGCGCTGATTGCAATTCAAATTTTGCATTCAGCTATATGTGACCACTATATGTGGCCATAAAAACCTTGACTGAAAAACGTAAATGCTCGTTGGTGGCGCGGACCACACGACAGGTTACAACAGATGATCGTTATCTCCAGTGTCTTAGAGATTCCTGGCAACGATTCCATGTCATGCCCGGGTGAAGGACGAAGGATGTCTTGGTACATTGTACACCCGCCAAGAGGAGCTACTAACTCAACCATATACACTGCCATGACTCCTTGTTAGAGGCATTCATCCCGGTGTACATCTTGATCTGTAATTGCTTATTTTGATTCAAACTTCTCTGTCAATTTTTTTTTTCAGTTGTGCGTCCCCATCACCAAGTCCGTAAATCCAAATACCAGGTCTTCTGTGAAACAAAAACAAAGAAGTAATAATATCCTTCTATAATCATAAAATCGATTACTTTTCACAAATACTTTTCGGGCCGCTTCAGGCGACTGCACAAGTAGGCCCAAAGTTGCTTGTATAGCCTATTATAAATAACAGCTAATCGATCACTTGTTTCGGCCAAGACATAATAGCATGCTATTCAATAAGATGCCTATCATATTCTGCCTTTCCATCATATATGTTTTATTCGTTTCAGGCCTACCACTAATTAATATCCATCTAAAGTACTATCTGGTAAGATATAACCAGATGACATGTATTTTAATTCAGATTGCAGGTTTCGCTTCTGGATTTATGACAGCAAGAGATGGCGAATTGTGTGAAATTTGGGGAATGTACATGTACAAATACTTCCAATGAGTACGATACATTGGCTTGATTATTCACCAAGTCGTGGTGTTCTGGAAATGAATATATACAGGGGTTTCATTTAAATCGATTCAATTAGCAAGCTATGCAGTTGACTGTTTCCAGGTTTGGGATTTGACTGGTTTGAATTTCATCATTGGCAAAAATACATTTAATCTCAGAGTGAAACCACATCGGGTGTTAAAACGAACACCCCAATCTTCGGATATCGACCTCCAGATTCAGCACGGTTCAGGTAAATCTGATGTACGTGGACGTGTGTAGATGGTTGGGATGCGGTTGCAGTATGTATTATATTACTGGTTATTCTGGTTTCAGGATGTCTTTAGCTGGAGAATTTATGCGCGTTATCTCTTGATATCGGTTCGTCTATGTTAAACTGATTGCACTGTGGGTGTCTTGAATGATAAATCTTCTATTCCGTGGCAAAGTAGGTCACTGGAAGCCGAAACAGTCATTGCTCCTTCGCGTATTTCAGCTCTTCGTGTTTACAAATGCGGTCACCACATGTTTCGTAAATTATCATGAAGGAATCTGTGAGAGGTATCTCCCAGTGCATGTTCTCATAATGCTCGGAACAATAATTTTATGTTATGTTTGTGTGGAATTTACCCATTTCAGGTGATGTCAATTGAAATATCACAGTTCAATTTACACTTTACTGTGTTTACGATTAAATATACTGAAAACTTCAACATACATTTACTATGAAATAACGGTAATTTATAACAGTGTATGCGTAGTCTGAAGAAGACTTCCCACAGGCACGTGCCACCGAATGAATGCGCCCAGCCAATCCGACCTCCCTCATACAACAGTTGATTCGAAGATGCAATGCTTGGAATTCTGTCCACAAATCGCCTGTAAACGAAGTAAATTGTTTGACTTGTGTCGCGGTAGAAGGCGTGTAAGTAGACCCGGTACGATAAATCGCAGCCAATCACATGCTTCACCGATGCCACTTACATAGTGGTCAGACTTGTATATGTAAGAGCTCATATGGATTATGTATTGGTTCTATGATTATCTAAGCTGTTGATGGTGGGAGGGTTTCTGATTCCTCTCTTCCGTATAGGTCTGTATGATGAAGAGATCGTCGATATACCGAATGGTTTCCTTGGCTAGATTTGTGAGCTACATCAATGGCCTAGGTTAGAATCTGTGCAGAATCTTTTCAGTCTCTCTCTGCAGTTGGTCCCTGCAGTTGATGAATAAATCATCTACATGTCGATGGTATACAGCAGCGATAACAGGGCGTCGTTGGATGAAACCATGCCACCAGCCCAGGTCACAAATCACCATTGAATTTTGGGTCCAAGATTGTAATCAGGACTTGACGTCGGGTGAATAGTGATTGGTCATTCTATCTGACTGGACCAGAAATAGTTTGTGATGTATTTTAAAATATTTCTATAATATTTCAAAAATATCAAAACCACCATTCCAAATTTTAATAGGAAAATAATCTGGACCAGTTTGACGGTCCACCTCCAAAATTCGCCGTGATGATGACGAGCGGTATGACATTATCTCTGGCCGTCAGCTCTCGACTAAACTTTGGAGAATGTTTGCTGGGTGTTTCATGTGCTTGAGCGGAGAGGCCTGGTGTGGCGAGTAGAGTAAGGAAGGCCGTTTTTCAGTGGTTTGTAATCGCCAAGTTCTCCAAACTGCTGCGCCAAGTCTATTTCCAGCGGTGTGTAGTTCTTGGTAGTTAAATTCTCCAAACTGGATGTACTATAATAGTTGTAGGTGAGGATAAATTCGAAAACATTTGGACGTGGTTTGGACTGGGTGCTGTCGGGTAGGTTGTCTGACATGACCTGTGGTCAGCCATTCTTTGAGATGTTAGTGTAGTATGCTTCGATCTCTATATATTGGTGACGTGGATTAATTTATTGAGGAAGTCTGCGAAGCTCGCATAATACCTTCGCAAACTTGAGATTTATTTATGACGATCGTAGAATAATGAAGTAATAAAATAAACATCGTGCATATATATTAATAAATGAATAGGTCAGAAAGTCGTTCAAACTCTCATTGTTTACGGGACAATGTATACCAAATATTGCCAAGATATTGTCATTGACGAGACGAAACCCCCGAGAGTGTAATATCGCGCCAATGGGGAAAACACAAATCTTCATCCCGCATGTCTAACTATAACATATCGAAATTTATACAAACGTAAGCATATTGAGAGTGTTGCCATCTGCCAAAAAGATACTCATATAATATATAAAGCATATATTTCAAATTTCTACCAGTTCCAACAGTTCAAACTTTCCTTTCCATCTATTAAGCATAAGTTCAATTTATAGTTTACTGTGTTTACGATTAAATATACTGAAAACTTCAGTTTACATTTACTGTGCAATAAGGGTAATTTATAGCAGTGTATGCGTAGTCCGAAGAGAAATTCCCCAAGGCACGTGCCACCGAATGAATGCGCCCAGCCAACCTGACCTCCTTCATGCGACAGTTGACTCGAAGATGCAATGATTGGAATTCTGTCCAAGAATCGGTCTGTATCGCCTCTAAACGAAGTAAATTGTTTAGCGTGTGTCGCGATACAAGGCGTGTAAGTAGACCCGGTACGATAAATCGCAGCCAGTCACATGCGTGACCGATGCCACTTATATAGTGGTCACACTCGTCTATGTAAGGGCTCATATAGATTTAGTGGAGCGTTTTCTTCTATGATTGTCTAAGCTGTTGGTCGTGGGAGCGTTTCTGCTTCCTCTTTTTCATATACGTCCATATGATGAAGCGATCGTCGATATACCGAATGGTTTCCTTGGCTAGATTTGTGAGCTACATCAATGGCCTAGGTTAGAATCTGTGCAGAATCTTTTCAGTCTCTCTCTGCAGTTGGTCCCTGTAGTTGATGAATAAATTATCTACATGTCGATGGTATACAGCAGCGGTGACAGGGCGTCGTTGGATGAAATCATGCCACCACCCCAGGTCACAAATCACGATTGAATTTTGGGTCCAAGATTGTAATCAGGACTTGACGTCCGGCGAATAGTGATTGGTCATTCTGTCTGACTGGACCAGAAATGGTTTGTGATGTATTTTAAATTGTTTCTATAATATTTGACTCTCAAAAAGATCAAAACCAACATTCCAAATTTTAATATGAAAATAACCTGGACCAGTTTGACGGTCCACCTCCAAAATTCGCCGTGATGATGTCGAGCGGGATGACATTATCTCTGGCCGTCAGCTCTCGACTAAACTTTGGAGAAAGTTTGCTGAATGTTTCATGTGCTTGAGCGGAGAGGCCTGGTGTGGCGAGTAAGGAAGGCCGTTTTTCAGTGCTTTGTAATCGCCGAGTTCTCCATCAAGATGTTTTCATGCTGCTGCGCCAAGTCTGTTCCCATTGTTGTGTAGTTCTTGGTAGGTGAATTCTCCAAACTGGATGTACTATAAAAGTTGTAGGTGAGGATAAATTCGAAAACACTTGGACGTGGTTTGGACTGGGTGCTGTCGGGTAGGTTGTCTGACATGACCTGTGGTCAGCCATTCTTTGAGATGTTGGTGTAGTATGCTTCGATCTCTATATATTGGTGACGTGGATTAATTTATTGAGGAAGTCTGCGAAGCTCGCATAATACCTTCGCAAACTTGAGATTTATTTATGACGATCGTAGAATACTGAAGTAATAAAATAAACACGGTGCATATATATTAATAAATGAATAGGTCAGAAAGTCGTTCAAACTCTCATTGTTTACGGGACAATGTATACCAAATGTTGCCAAGATATTGTGATTGAGGAGACGAAACCCCCGAGAGTGTTATATCGCGCCAATGGGAAAAACACAAATCTTCATCCCGCATGTCTAACTATAACATATCGAAATTTATACAGACGTGAGCATATTGAGAGTGTTGCCATCTGCCAAAAAGATCATACTCATATAATATATAAAGCATATATTTCAAATTTCTGCCAGTTCCAACAGTTCAAACTTTCCTTCCCATCTATTAAGCATAAGTTCAATTTACAGTTTACTGTGTTTGCGATTAAATATACTGAAAACTTCAGTTTACATTTACTGTGAAATAAGGGTAATTTATAGCAGTGTATGCGTAGTCCGAAGAGAAATTCCCCAAAGGCACGTGCCACCGAATGAATGCGCCCAGCCAACCCGACCTCCTTCATGCGACAGTTGACTCGAAGATGCAATGATTGGAATTCTGTCCAAGAATCGGTCTGTATCGCCTCTAAACGAAGTAAATTGTTTAGCGTGTGTCGCGATACAAGGCGTGTAAGTAGACTCGGTACGATAAATCGCAGCCAGTCACATGCGTGACCGATGCCACTTATATAGTGGTCACACTCGTCTATGTAAAGGCTCATATAGATTTAGTGGGGCGTTTTCTTCTATGATTGTCTAAGCTGTTGGTCGTGGGAGCGTTTCTGCTTCCTCTTTTTCATATACGTCCATATGATGAAGCGATCGTCGATATACCGAATGGTTTCCTTGGCTAGATTTGTGAGCTACATCAATGGCCTAGGTTAGAATCTGTGCAGAATCTTTTCAGTCTCTCTCTGCAGTTGGTCCCTGTAGTTGATGAATAAATTATCTACATGTCGATGGTATACAGCAGCGGTGACAGGGCGTCGTTGGATGAAATCATGCCACCACCCCAGGTCACAAATCACGATTGAATTTTGGGTCCAAGATTGTAATCAGGACTTGACGTCCGGCGAATAGTGATTGGTCATTCTGTCTGACTGGACCAGAAATGGTTTGTGATGTATTTTAAATTGTTTCTATAATATTTGACTCTCAAAAAGATCAAAACCAACATTCCAAATTTTAATATGAAAATAACCTGGACCAGTTTGACGGTCCACCTCCAAAATTCGCCGTGATGATGTCGAGCGGGATGACATTATCTCTGGCCGTCAGCTCTCGACTAAACTTTGGAGAAAGTTTGCTGAATGTTTCATGTGCTTGAGCGGAGAGGCCTGGTGTGGCGAGTAAGGAAGGCCGCTTTTCAGTGCTTTGTAATCGCCGAGTTCTCCATCAAGATGTTTCCATGCTGCTGCGCCAAGTCTGTTCCCATTGTTGTGTAGTTCTTGGTAGGTGAATTCTCCAAACTGGATGTACTATAAAAGTTGTAGGTGAGGATAAATTCGAAAACACTTTGACGTGGTTTGGACTGGGTGCTGTCGGGTAGGTTGTCTAACATGACCTGTGGTCAGCCATTCTTTGAGATGTTGGTGTAGTATGCTTCGATCTCTATATATTGGTGACGTGGATTAATTTATTGAGGAAGTCTGCGAAGCTCGCATAATACCGTCGCAAACTTGAGATTTATTTATGACGATCGTAGAATAATGAAGTAATAAAATAAACACCGTGCATATATATTAATAAATGAATAGGTCAGAAAGTCGTTCAAACTCTCATTGTTTACGGGACAATGTATACCAAATATTGCCAAGATATTGTGATTGAGGAGACGAAACCCCCGAGCGTGTAATATCGCGCCAATGGGAAAAACACAAATCTTCATCCCGCATGTCTAACTATAACATATCGAAATTTATACAGACGTAAGCATATTGAGAGTGTTGCCATCTGCCAAAAAGATACTCATATAATATATAAAGCATATATTTCAAATTTCTACCAGTTCCGACAGTTCAAACCTTCCTTCCCATCTATTAAGCATAAGTTCAATTTACAGTTTACTGTGTTTACGATTAAATATACTGAAAACTTCAGTTTACATTTACTGTGAAATAAGGGTAATTTATAGCAGTGTATGCGTAGTCCGAAGAGAAATTCCCCAAGGCACGTGCCACCGAATGAATGCGCCCAGCCAACCCGACCTCCCTCATGCGACAGTTGACTCGAAGATGCAATGATTGGAATTCTGTCCAAGAATCGGTCTGTATTACCTCTAAACGAAGTAAATTGTTTAGCGTGTGTCGCGATACAAGGCTTGTAAGTAGATCCGGTACGATAAATCGCAGCCAGTCACATGCGTGACCGATGCCACTTATATAGTGGTCACACTCGTCTATGTAAGGGCTCATATAGATTTAGTGGAGCGTTTTCTTCTATGATTGTCTCAGCTGTTGGTCGTGGGAGCGTTTCTGCTTCCTCTTTTTCATATACGTCCATATGATGAAGCGATCGTCGATATACCGAATGGTTTCCTTGGCTAGATTTGTGAGCTACATCAATGGCCTAGGTTAGAATCTGTGCAGAATCTTTTCAGTCTCTCTCTGCAGTTGGTCGCTGTAGTTGATGAATAAATTATCTACATGTCGATGGTATACAGCAGCGGTGACAGGGCGTCGTTGGATGAAACCATGCCACCATCCCAGGTCACAAATCACGATTGAATTTTGGGTCCAAGATTGTAATCAGGACTTGATGTCCGGCGAATAGTGATTGGTCATTCTGTCTGACTGGACCAGAAATGGTTTGTGATGTATTTTAAATTGTTTCTATAATATTTGACTCTCAAAAAGATCAAAACCACCATTCCAAATTTTAATATGAAAATAACCTGGACCAGTTTGACGGTCCACCTCCAAAATTCGCCGTGATGATGTCGAGCGGGATGACATTATCTCTGGCCGTCATCTCTCGACTAAACTTTGGAGAAAGTTTGCTGGATGTTTCATGCATGTGCTTGAGCGGAGAGGCCTGGTGTGGCGAGTAAGGAAGGCCGTTTTTCAGTGCTTTGTAATCGCCGAGTTCTCCATCAAGATGTTTTCATACTGCTGCGCCAAGTCTGTTCCCATTGTTGTGTAGTTCTTGGTAGGTGAATTCTCCAAACTGGATGTACTATAAAAGTTGTAGGTGAGGATAAATTCGAAAAAACTTGGACGTGGTTTGGACTGGGTGCTGTCTGGTAGGTTGTCTGACATGACCTGTGGTCAGCCATTCTTTGAGATGTTGGTGTAGCATGCTTCGATCTCTATATATTGGTGACGTGGATTAATTTATTGAGGAAGTCTGCGGTGGGCGGTGCCATGTACGAAGCTCGCATAATATCCTCGCAAACTTGAGATTTATTTATGACGATTGTAGAATAGTGAAGTAATAAAATAAACATCGTACATATATATATTAATAAATGAATAGGTCAGAAAGTCGTTCAAGCTCTCATTGTTTACGAGACAATGTATACCAAATATTGCCAAGATATTGAGATTGGAGCGTTTTCTTCTATGATTGTCTAAGCTGTTGGTCGTGGGAGCGTTTCTGCTTCCTCTTTTTCATATGCGTCCATATGATGAAGCGATCGTCGATATACCGAATGGTTTCCTTGGCTAGATTTGTGAGCTACATCAATGGCCTAGGTTAGAATCTGTGCAGAATCTCTTTTCAGTCTCTCTCTGCAGTTGGTCCCTGTAGTTGATGAATAAATTATCTACATGTCGATGGTATACAGCAGCGGTGACAGGGCGTCGTTGGATGAAATCATGCCACCACCCCAGGTCACAAATCACGATTGAATTTTGGGTCCAAGATTGTAATCAGGACTTGACGTCCGGCGAATAGTGATTGGTCATTCTCTCTGACTGGACCAGAAATGGTTTGTGATGTATTTTAAATTGTTTCTATAATATTTGACTCTCAAAAAGATCAAAACCAACATTCCAAATTTTAATATGAAAATAACCTGGACCAGTTTGACGGTCCACCTCCAAAATTCGCCGTGATGATGTCGAGCGGGATGACATTATCTCTGGCCGTCAGCTCTCGACTAAACTTTGGAGAAAGTTTGCTGAATGTTTCATGTGCTTGAGCGGAGAGGCCTGGTGTGGCGAGTAAGGAAGGCCGTTTTTCAGTGCTTTGTAATCGCCGAGTTCTCCATCAAGATGTTTTCATGCTGCTGCGCCAAGTCTGTTCCCATTGTTGTGTAGTTCTTGGTAGGTGAATTCTCCAAACTGGATGTACTATAAAAGTTGTAGGTGAGGATAAATTCGAAAACACTTGGACGTGGTTTGGACTGGGTGCTGTCGGGTAGGTTGTCTGACATGACCTGTGGTCAGCCATTCTTTGAGATGTTGGTGTAGTATGCTTCGATCTCTATATATTGGTGACGTGGATTAATTTATTGAGGAAGTCTGCGAAGCTCGCATAATACCTTCGCAAACTTGAGATTTATTTATGACGATCGTAGAATAATGAAGTAATAAAATAAACACCGTGCATATATATTAATAAATGAATAGGTCAGAAAGTCGTTCACACTCTCATTGTTTACGGGACAATGTATACCAAATATTGCCAAGATATTGTGATTGAGGAGACGAAACCCCCGAGAGTGTAATATCGCGCCAATGGGAAAAACACAAATCTTCATCCCGCATGTCTAACTATAACATATCGAAATTTATACAGACGTAAGCATATTGAGTGTTGCCATCTGCCAAAAAGATACTCATATAATATATAAAGCATATATTTCAAATTTCTACCAGTTCCAACAGTTCAAACTTTCCTTCCCATCTATTAAGCATAAGTTCAATTTACAGTTTACTGTGTTTACGATTAAATATACTGAAAACTTCAGTTTACATTTACTGTGAAATAAGGGTAATTTATAGCAGTGTATGCGTAGTCCGAAGAGAAATTCCCCAAGGCACGTGCCACCGAATGAATGCGCCCAGCCAACCCGACCTCCCTCATGCGACAGTTGACTCGAAGATGCAATGATTGGAATTCTGTCCAAGAATCGGTCTGTATCACCTCTAAACGAAGTAAATTGTTTAGCGTGTGTCGCGATACAAGGCTTGTAAGTAGATCCGGTACGATAAATCGCAGCCAGTCACATGCGTGACCGATGCCACTTATATAGTGGTCACACTCGTCTATGTAAGGGCTCATATAGATTTAGTGGAGCGTTTTCTTCTATGATTGTCTCAGCTGTTGGTCGTGGGAGCGTTTCTGCTTCCTCTTTTTCATATACGTCCATATGATGAAGCGATCGTCGATATACCGAATGGTTTCCTTGGCTAGATTTGTGAGCTACATCAATGGCCTAGGTTAGAATCTGTGCAGAATCTTTTCAGTCTCTCTCTGCAGTTGGTCGCTGTAGTTGATGAATAAATTATCTACATGTCGATGGTATACAGCAGCGGTGACAGGGCGTCGTTGGATGAAACCATGCCACCATCCCAGGTCACAAATCACGATTGAATTTTGGGTCCAAGATTGTAATCAGGACTTGATGTCCGGCGAATAGTGATTGGTCATTCTGTCTGACTGGACCAGAAATGGTTTGTGATGTATTTTAAATTGTTTCTATAATATTTGACTCTCAAAAAGATCAAAACCACCATTCCAAATTTTAATATGAAAATAACCTGGACCAGTTTGACGGTCCACCTCCAAAATTCGCCGTGATGATGTCGAGCGGGATGACATTATCTCTGGCCGTCATCTCTCGACTAAACTTTGGAGAAAGTTTGCTGGATGTTTCATGCATGTGCTTGAGCGGAGAGGCCTGGTGTGGCGAGTAAGGAAGGTCGTTTTTCAGTGCTTTGTAATCGCCGAGTTCTCCATCAAGACGTTTTCATACTGCTGCGCCAAGTCTGTTCCCATTGTTGTGTAGTTCTTGGTAGGTGAATTCTCCAAACTGGATGTACTATAAAAGTTGTAGGTGAGGATAAATTCGAAAAAACTTGGACGTGGTTTGGACTGGGTGCTGTCTGGTAGGTTGTCTGACATGACCTGTGGTCAGCCATTCTTTGAGATGTTGGTGTAGCATGCTTCGATCTCTATATATTGGTGACGTGGATTAATTTATTGAGGAAGTCTGCGGTGGGCGGTGCCATGTACGAAGCTCGCATAATATCCTCGCAAACTTGAGATTTATTTATGACGATTGTAGAATAGTGAAGTAATAAAATAAACATCGTACATATATATATTAATAAATGAATCAGTCAGAAAGTCGTTCAAGCTCTCATTGTTTACGAGACAATGTATACCAAATATTGCCAAGATATTGAGATTGAAGAGACGAAGCCCCCGAGAGTGTGATATCGCGCCAATGGAAAAAACACAATTCTTCATACTGCGTGTCTAACTATAACATACCGAAATTTAGACAGATGTAAGCATCTTGAGTGGAGTTTACCCATTTCAGGTGATGTCAATTGAAATATCACAGTTCAATTTACACTTTACTGTGTTTACGATTAAATATACTGAAAACTTCAACATACATTTACTATGAAATAACGGTAATTTATAACAGTGTATGCGTAGTCTGAAGAAGACTTCCCACAGGCACGTGCCACCGAATGAATGCGCCCAGCCAATCCGACCTCCCTCATACAACAGTTGATTCGAAGATGCAATGCTTGGAATTCTGTCCACAAATCGCCTGTAAACGAAGTAAATTGTTTGACTTGTGTCGCGGTAGAAGGCGTGTAAGTAGACCCGGTACGATAAATCGCAGCCAATCACATGCTTCACCGATGCCACTTACATAGTGGTCAGACTTGTATATGTAAGAGCTCATATGGATTATGTATTGGTTCTATGATTATCTAAGCTGTTGATGGTGGGAGGGTTTCTGATTCCTCTCTTCCGTATAGGTCTGTATGATGAAGAGATCGTCGATATACCGAATGGTTTCCTTGGCTAGATTTGTGAGCTACATCAATGGCCTAGGTTAGAATCTGTGCAGAATCTTTTCAGTCTCTCTCTGCAGTTGGTCCCTGCAGTTGATGAATAAATCATCTACATGTCGATGGTATACAGCAGCGATAACAGGGCGTCGTTGGATGAAACCATGCCACCAGCCCAGGTCACAAATCACCATTGAATTTTGGGTCCAAGATTGTAATCAGGACTTGACGTCGGGTGAATAGTGATTGGTCATTCTATCTGACTGGACCAGAAATAGTTTGTGATGTATTTTAAAATATTTCTATAATATTTCAAAAATATCAAAACCACCATTCCAAATTTTAATAGGAAAATAATCTGGACCAGTTTGACGGTCCACCTCCAAAATTCGCCGTGATGATGACGAGCGGTATGACATTATCTCTGGCCGTCAGCTCTCGACTAAACTTTGGAGAATGTTTGCTGGGTGTTTCATGTGCTTGAGCGGAGAGGCCTGGTGTGGCGAGTAGAGTAAGGAAGGCCGTTTTTCAGTGGTTTGTAATCGCCAAGTTCTCCAAACTGCTGCGCCAAGTCTATTTCCAGCGGTGTGTAGTTCTTGGTAGGTAAATTCTCCAAACTGGATGTACTATAATAGTTGTAGGTGAGGATAAATTCGAAAACATTTGGACGTGGTTTGGACTGGGTGCTGTCGGGTAGGTTGTCTAACATGACCTGTGGTCAGCCATTCTTTGAGATGTTAGTGTAGTATGCTTCGATCTCTATATATTGGTGACGTGGATTAATTTATTGAGGAAGTCTGCGAAGCTCGCATAATACATTCGCAAACTTGAGATTTATTTATGACGATCGTAGAATAATGAAGTAATAAAATAAACACCGTGCATATATATTAATAAATGAATAGGTCAGAAAGTCGTTCAAACTCTCATTGTTTACGGGACAATGTATACCAAATATTGCCAAGATATTGTGATTGAGGAGACGAAACCCCCGAGAGTGTAATATCGCGCCAATGGGAAAAACACAAATCTTTATCCCGCATGTCTAACTATAACATATCGAAATTTATACAGACGTAAGCATATTGAGAGTGTTGCCATCTGCCAAAAAGATACTCATATAATATATAAAGCATATATTTCAAATTTCTACCAGTTCCAACAGTTCAAACTTTCCTTCCCATCTATTAAGCATAAGTTCAATTTACAGTTTACTGTGTTTACGATTAAATATACTGAAAACTTCAGTTTACATTTACTGTGAAATAAGGGTAATTTATAGCAGTGTATGCGTAGTCCGAAGAGAAATTCCCCAAGGCACGTGCCACCGAATGAATGCGCCCAGCCAACCCGACCTCCTTCATGCGACAGTTGACTCGAAGATGCAATGATTGGAATTCTGTCCAAGAATCGGTCTGTATCGCCTCTAAACGAAGTAAATTGTTTAGCGTGTGTCGCGATACAAGGCGTGTAAGTAGACCCGGTACGATAAATCGCAGCCAGTCACATGCGTGACCGATGCCACTTATATAGTGGTCACACTCGTCTATGTAAGGGCTCATATAGATTTAGCGGAGCGTTTTCTTCTATGATTGTCTAAGCTGTTGGTCGTGGGAGCGTTTCTGCTTCCTCTTTTTCATATACGTCCATATGATGAAGCGATCGTCGATATACCGAATGGTTTCCTTGGCTAGATTTGTGAGCTACATCAATGGCCTAGGTTAGAATCTGTGCAGAATCTTTTCAGTCTCTCTCTGCAGTTGGTCCCTGTAGTTGATGAATAAATTATCTACATGTCGATGGTATACAGCAGCGGTGACAGGGCGTCGTTGGATGAAATCATGCCACCACCCCAGGTCACAAATCACGATTGAATTTTGGGTCCAAGATTGTAATCAGGACTTGACGTCCGGCGAATAGTGATTGGTCATTCTGTCTGACTGGACCAGAAATGGTTTGTGATGTATTTTAAATTGTTTCTATAATATTTGACTCTCAAAAAGATCAAAACCAACATTCCAAATTTTAATATGAAAATAACCTGGACCAGTTTGACGGTCCACCTCCAAAATTCGCCGTGATGATGTCGAGCGGGATGACATTATCTCTGGCCGTCAGCTCTCGACTAAACTTTGGAGAAAGTTTGCTGAATGTTTCATGTGCTTGAGCGGAGAGGCCTGGTGTGGCGAGTAAGGAAGGCCGTTTTTCAGTGCTTTGTAATCGCCGAGTTCTCCATCAAGATGTTTTCATGCTGCTGCGCCAAGTCTGTTCCCATTGTTGTGTAGTTCTTGGTAGGTGAATTCTCCAAACTGGATGTACTATAAAAGTTGTAGGTGAGGATAAATTCGAAAACACTTGGACGTGGTTTGGACTGGGTGCTGTCGGGTAGGTTGTCTGACATGACCTGTGGTCAGCCATTCTTTGAGATGTTGGTGTAGTATGCTTCGATCTCTATATATTGGTGACGTGGATTAATTTATTGAGGAAGTCTGCGAAGCTCGCATAATACCTTCGCAAACTTGAGATTTATTTATGACGATCGTAGAATAATGAAGTAATAAAATAAACACCGTGCATATATATTAATAAATGAATAGGTCAGAAAGTCGTTCAAACTCTCATTGTTTACGGGACAATGTATACCAAATATTGCCAAGATATTGATTACAGCAGCGGTGACAGGGCGTCGTTGGATGAAATCATGCCACCACCCCAGGTCACAAATCACGATTGAATTTTGGGTCCAAGATTGTAATCAGGACTTGACGTCCGGCGAATAGTGATTGGTCATTCTGTCTGACTGGACCAGAAATGGTTTGTGATGTATTTTAAATTGTTTCTATAATATTTGATTCTCAAAAAGATCAAAACCAACATTCCAAATTTTAATATGAAAATAACCTGGACCAGTTTGACGGTCCACCTCCAAAATTCGCCGTGATGATGTCGAGCGGGATGACATTATCTCTGGCCGTCAGCTCTCGACTAAACTTTGGAGAAAGTTTGCTGAATGTTTCATGTGCTTGAGCGGAGAGGCCTGGTGTGGCGAGTAAGGAAGGCCGTTTTTCAGTGCTTTGTAATCGCCGAGTTCTCCATCAAGATGTTTTCATGCTGCTGCGCCAAGTCTGTTCCCATTGTTGTGTAGTTCTTGGTAGGTGAATTCTCCAAACTGGATGTACTATAAAAGTTGTAGGTGAGGATAAATTCGAAAACACTTGGACGTGGTTTGGACTGGGTGCTGTCGGGTAGGTTGTCTGACATGACCTGTGGTCAGCCATTCTTTGAGATGTTGGTGTAGTATGCTTCGATCTCTATATATTGGTGACGTGGATTAATTTATTGAGGAAGTCTGCGAAGCTCGCATAATACCTTCGCAAACTTGATATTTATTTATGACGATCGTAGAATAATGAAGTAATAAAATAAACACCGTGCATATATATTAATAAATGAATAGGTCAGAAAGTCGTTCAAACTCTCATTGTTTACGGGACAATGTATACCAAATATTGCCAAGATATTGTGATTGAGGAGACGAAACCCCCGAGAGTGTAATATCGCGCCAATGGGAAAAACACAAATCTTCATCCCGCATGTCTAACTATAACATATCGAAATTTATACAGACGTAAGCATATTGAGAGTGTTGCCATCTGCCAAAAAGATACTCATATAATATATAAAGCATATATTTCAAATTTCTACCAGTTCCAACAGTTCAAACTTTCCTTCCCATCTATTAAGCATAAGTTCAATTTACAGTTTACTGTGTTTACGATTAAATATACTGAAAACTTCAGTTTACATTTACTGTGAAATAAGGGTAATTTATAGCAGTGTATGCGTAGTCCGAAGAGAAATTCCCCAAGGCACGTGCCACCGAATGAATGCGCCCAGCCAACCCGACCTCCCTCATGCGACAGTTGACTCGAAGATGCAATGATTGGAATTCTGTCCAAGAATCGGTCTGTATCACCTCTAAACGAAGTAAATTGTTTAGCGTGTGTCGCGATACAAGGCTTGTAAGTAGACCCGGTACGATAAATCGCAGCCAGTCACATGCGTGACCGATGCCACTTATATAGTGGTCACACTCGTCTATGTAAGGGCTCATATAGATTTAGTGGAGCGTTTTCTTCTATGATTGTCTCAGCTGTTGGTCGTGGGAGCGTTTCTGCTTCCTCTTTTTCATATACGTCCATATGATGAAGCGATCGTCGATATACCGAATGGTTTCCTTGGCTAGATTTGTGAGCTACATCAATGGCCTAGGTTAGAATCTGTGCAGAATCTGTTCAGTCTCTCTCTGCAGTTGGTCCCTGTAGTTGATGAATAAATTATCTACATGTCGATGGTATACAGCAGCGGTGACAGGGCGTCGTTGGATGAAACCATGCCACCACCCCAGGTCACAAATCACGATTGAATTTTGGGTCCAAGATTGTAATCAGGACTTGATGTCCGGCGAATAGTGATTGGTCATTCTGTCTGACTGGACCAGAAATGGTTTGTGATGTATTTTAAATTGTTTCTATAATATTTGACTCTCAAAAAGATCAAAACCACCATTCCAAATTTTAATATGAAAATAACCTGGACCAGTTTGACGGTCCACCTCCAAAATTCGCCGTGATGATGTCGAGCGGGATGACATTATCTCTGGCCGTCATCTCTCGACTAAACTTTGGAGAAAGTTTGCTGGATGTTTCATGCATGTGCTTGAGCGGAGAGGCCTGGTGTGGCGAGTAAGGAAGGCCGTTTTTCAGTGCTTTGTAATCGCCGAGTTCTCCATCAAGATGTTTTCATACTGCTGCGCCAAGTCTGTTCCCATTGTTGTGTAGTTCTTGGTAGGTGAATTCTCCAAACTGGATGTACTATAAAAGTTGTAGGTGAGGATAAATTCGAAAACACTTGGACGTGGTTTGGACTGGGTGCTGTCGGGTAGGTTGTCTGACATGACCTGTGGTCAGCCATTCTTTGAGATGTTGGTGTAGCATGCTTCGATCTCTATATATTGGTGACGTGGATTAATTTATTGAGGAAGTCTGCGGTGGGCGGTGCCATGTACGAAGCTCGCATAATATCCTCGCAAACTTGAGATTTATTTATGACGATTGTAGAATAGTGAAGTAATAAAATAAATATCGTACATATATATATTAATAAATGAATAGGTCAGAAAGTCGTTCAAGCTCTCATTGTTTACGAGACAATGTATACCAAATATTGCCAAGATATTGAGATTGAAGAGACGAAGCCCCCGAGAGTGTGATATCGCGCCAATGGAAAAAACACAATTCTTCATACTGCGTGTCTAACTATAACATACCGAAATTTAGACAGATGTAAGCATCTTGAGAGTGTTGCCATCTGCCAAAAAGATACTCATATAATATATAAAGCATATCTTTCAAATTTCTACCAGTTCCAACAGTTCACACTTTCCTTCCCATCTATTAAGCATAGAAGAGTTATGAGGAACGCTACCCAGACGGCTAACAGATAAATCAATGGGGCTCGAAAGCGACTGTTGAAGAAATCGGGGGCTCGCTATTGGCACAACACAGGAACTCTATATATGCAGTTTGAGTGGGGGCAGCAGTAATTAAAGACAATTCTTTTCTAATGTTTACTAAAGAAACTTACCTCCTATGTGGAACATTTCAGACCACAACAAGACGACTGGCATACTGAACCGGAACCGTATCTCCGTCTACAGTAAGAATTTCCGAAACAGAGTATCTGGAAGCGACAGTTACATGCAAACAGCCCATAGTTCCATCTTTTTACCCGTAGATTTGATACTTGTTCCGTGTCTTTATTCGCTGTACCCATAGGAACTATATAAAGAGAACGAAAGATGAAAGAAGTCAAGTCAAACAACCATTGAAAAAGTCATTTCGCTGCATGTGGATGACACTTGTACACTCATAATTGGCCAATGATAAAAGTGTGATAATAATGACAGTGGATAAAATCGCCAGGGAGTATTACCAACAACAAAACTGGAATTATGGCAGCATCAATTATGATATGCGCCATGCAAAGGAGGGCCTTGGGGCGTCACGAACGTATATACAAATTGAAGTCTACACAATTCCAGTGTTAGCAGTGTTATCTGTACTGGCAGCTTCAGGTAAGGAAGCATGTGGGGACTATTGAGAAGGTGCTTAGACTGGCTCTTCTGAACGCGACTGGCTGTTTGAATTCCACAGAAACACTGGAATTCCTGACTAAGTCGTTGCACACCAGTCGATATTCACCTCAGGCTGAGACAAGCAGAAGAAATGACGAAAATTCTCGCACGTAGCATAACTGACCCCATAATGAAAGAACTGCAGTCACATAATAAAACGGTTCAGAAGAAAAATATCCATCTCTCTTCTGTGCTAAGTTGAGAGAATTTGGAGTGTCCACAGCAGAAGGAGTGGGTAAAAACTATCAGTGTAGGGATAGCGGGCTCAGTCAGTCAGGAGTTCAGCAACAGCAAAGTAGACCAAGGGCATATTGCTTGGCAGAAATTAAAACTGTTGGAGAATGATGGTGTAGTCATTTTCACGGACCAGTCGGCAAAAGCCAACCCAGGTCCAGTAGAGGCTTCAGCCAATATAGCCCTCAAATCTGCTCCCATCTGTTTCAAACAAGCTGTCCCCAAGGTGGACAATAATTATCTCGGGGAGGTGGTTGGTATCAGACTATGTCTTTAATATGTAGCAGATACTTCTATCAAGGCAGATGTAAGCATTTTCATAGACTGTCAGTCTGCTATTGTGTCTAGCTTTTTCTTCAGGAATTTTAGGCAACAAAGCTGGGGATATTAGTGCTATTAGGACATCAGCTAGAATCATTTTGAGACCTGGAGCACGAGGCAACGAGATTGCTGATGAGTATGCTAAAACTACAGCAGCAGAGGCTCATTAGTCAGAATTCGCGAATGATAAATCTTCTGTTAATAGACACATGAGGAAGAAGGCGTTAGTTAAATGGCAACGACGCTTGGTGTCCAGGTTGTGATCAAGAAGACAAACAGCAGGAAGTTTTTTCATAAACACCGAGGGAGGGAACAAAGCCATCTCAGCCAGTTCCTCAGTGGTCATACCAACTGAAACATCAGCGGGTGAAGCTGAACGCCAACATAACTTCAGCAAACCGCAGTGTCTGTAATGTGCCTGAGAAAGTCCATCATTATGTCTTTCAGTGATCGAGATTCCAGGAAGAATGCGGTTCTCTGATGGCAAAAGTGAATCTGACTCTGCGTCCTTCCAACAGGGAGAAAGGATCTATTGTGGGGGAGATTGACCTACAAGTGGACACAGCGAGGTCCTCTCAAGGGAGCACAATTCTCAGATAGTGGGAGCATTCTGTGACTACCGGGGAAAGACCTACCCTACCTAAAGAACTATTTACCCTGTCTGGCCTGGGCTATTTGGGACCTGTCCATGCAATATATTTCTTATTCATTGCGTTAGGTAGCTGAAACTGACCACGCTATACCCTTGCGACGAACTCTGATTGATCGAATACCGCCCGCCGTCTGGTGTCTCAAGCATAAGAGGACAAACAGCATTTGCAGGATATAACATCATGTGACTTTTTCTTGTAGTGATAAATACATATTGATCTTGAGAGTGAATTTACAGATAAACAACAACCACTGTGGGGTTTCGTTCGGTCATAAAAAATAATAATAAAAAATAAAAAATAGGCGAGGAAGTCAACTTGAATTTAAATGTCGGAAAACATTTTGTTTCGTCTACAAATGCTCTCATGATAAAATAAATTTACGCGAATGCAAGTTGAACGTTTGTTCATCGATTTTTTTTGGTATAACCAGCCCAAACATCTACGGGTATAGTCCGCAGGTAGGGAATGATGAATTTCACAACAAGTGTGGTCAAGTGCACATCTTTCATGGCGAAGGTAACGAGTGAAAAAGCTTAGCATATCAGACGCCACTTGACCAATCTGATTAAAACTTAGACTTAATAACCGCTCCTCTATCTGACATGTCGCTAATTAAGATCTGGGACAGTCCCTATCTTAAATCTGTCGCGCATGTCAGACTGGCGACCAATCACAGTCCAAGTTCAACACGCGAAGAGGTGCCTATATTCAGTGGCGGCGAAGTTCAAGGGCGAAATCAAAAATTATGGTGTGCCATGAATTTGACGTGCCCGCATTAAAGCAGGAGCAACTCCAGATGCTTTCTTGCATGCTACGGGAAAGACACTGTATAGCCGTTCTTCCTACCGGCTACGAGAAATGTTTATGCTGCCTGGTGTACGGACGAGGCGCAGAAAAATCCAACCCGGGCGGCTGACGAAGTTCTTGCTCTCGTCTCCAGTCCATGAGCGATCACCGAAGATTATTATTTGCTCCCCACTGCTCTTTTCAATGACAGACCAGGTGAAAAGATCAAGGGATATTTCTTGCACTGCTGGATATATAGGTACGGTTATTTTGTTTCATAAAATCAGTTCATAACTGCATCGCAACAACAACGTTAATATTAGGAGATAAGCCGCCACGCATACTACGAGGCGACTGATTGTGCGACTATTTGACCCGGAAACTACTTGATTCGGAGTTCATCTGACAGATTTGTTATAGGGACTGTCCCAGTTCTTAATTAGCGACATGTCCGACAGAGGAGCGGTTATTAAGTCTGAGTTTTAATCAGATTGCCACTTGACTCACGTAATGCAAGTTTTATTGTGAATTATTTTTGCAAATTTTCTCGCATGCGTGAAAAGGATCATGCAAGTGCACTCATAATGGACCTAAACTGATAAGAAATGATGTAGGGATGTTCGTTCACTTCAAATGGGAAGTGAAAATTTCTTGGATTAGAACAGTTAAAAGCTTGTCGCTAAGGACAACTGTTCTCGATGCTTCGATCACATGATTATACAAATAGGCTCGTATTAAGCTGACAATGATACTTATCTCATAAAATTGCAGAATAATTTTGAATGTTGGAGTGAAGACAATTCTCCAAAATGGACAAGTTGTCACGAACACAAATTCCAATTAATCCCGCATGACTGACATCTTCAATTTACCCATGATGCTTTATGTGAAGGACTAGGTAATACACACAAAATGGACCCAGAATGATAAACTGTGATGCGATAAATGTCCCAGTTTGACAAATGGGTACATTGGTATGACTGAGATAGACAAGTCCCCGAATGATATAAACGGTGAAATGTGTTGGTTTTAGTTGACAGCCAGTGCGAATTTGTTTACGATACTTCTTGTGAAAGAATATGCAAATAGGATCAAACTGAGCTCCAGATGATTTGCCATGACATGGAACAGATCAATTCTGAAAAAATATAAACTTTGATACAAAATATGCTCCAAAAATAGGAACAAAACGCGACGCGACATTATTATCAGACCCGAGTGGGTCATCATGTTGAATTCTCCCATGTTCTACCGTTATGTAACTAGTTTTAAAAGGATACCAAAGCGATCGTATATGAGGCTGGAGTTCTATCGTTATGTAACTAGTTTTAAAAGGAGACCAAAGCGATCGTATATGAGGCTGGAAAGTTTGATTCTCACACTTGTTCGTATTAGACTTATACGAAAAAGTTAACGAGATGAGTGAAAAACTGATGAAGCAGATATGGTCTATATCGGCTTTTACTGAGAAGGGGCAACTATGCCTTCCAGCATCACAAAATCGATTTGCCAAAGTGGCAACTGGGGTTTTCATATTCAGGAATGATTCCTACCCAGTTGTCAGCTTCTGCTCGATGAGTTTACGAAAATTCGCTAATTTCAGAATTGCCCCTTGATTATACTATTCCGTTGTCGGATAACCCCCGAGCAGAGGATTACGGGTAAATTCAAAAATGAAAAATCGTCCTGAGAAGGTCGTGGGCAAATGCTGTCTAACGTCATCGTTGGGGCTATCTTTATGTATGGAAGCCGGATGCGGCCATTCGTGCCTTCGTAACTTCGCCTTACTCACAACGCGAAGCGACGAAGCCGCGAAGTCACGAAGCCGCGAAGGAGCGAAGGAGCGAAGGCGCGAAGTCGCGATGGCGAAGACGCGAAGTCGCGAAGGCGAAGCTGCGAAGCCACGAAGCGGCGAAGGCGAAGACGCGAAGGGACGAACCGAAGTGACGAAGTTGTACAGCATCGTCCCTTCGTGGCTTCGCCTTCGCCTCTTCGTGTCTTCGCCTTCGCCCCTTCGCGTCTTCGCCCCTTCGCCTTCGTCCCTTCGCGGCTTCGCGTCTTCGCCCCTTCGCGGCTTCGCGTCTTCGCCCCTTCACGGCTTCGCGCCTTCGCGTCTTCGCCCCTTCGACCCTTCGCGGCTTCGCGCCTTCGCGTCTTCGCCGCTTCGCGCCTTCGCCCCTTCGCGGCTTCGCCCCTTCACGTCTTCGCTGCTTCGCCCCTTCGCGGCTTCGCCTCTTCGCGCCTTCGTGCCTTCGCCCCTTCGCGCCTTCGCCCATACATTACCTAATGACTCTGATAATTACGGTGCGAGAAATGGATCAAAATGGACTGTGTCACATATGTGGAAAGCTGTATTCTGATGTTTTAGAACACATAGTATTGTCTTGTGATAAGACGGAAAAAATACGAGATAGATTATGGTGTTCTTTGTTGAATATTAGTGATATCAGCTTTGGTGTATATTTGCATGGTTTAGATGATTGGGACCTTTTGCATGTGTTGTTAGGTGGTCCACTACAGTATGACATAGCAGATGAATACGACGATTTCAGAATTAACTGTGTGAAAAGTATCAACCAAATAAAAAGTCAGTATTATCAGTAGCACTGTTCTTTAATTCTTAATTATCGGTGACATTATATCGTAAAATTGCTGACGACTGTTCTGCGACATTCATGCCCACTGTAAAGTAATTCAGGTCAGAACCTAAAATGTATCTAAAAATGTATTTAAATTAACTATGTATAAAATATAAACGAAATGGAAAAAGTGTCATGGCAAGCAAAGTGGGAATCTTATAAAAAAAAAGGCATAAAACAACTGTATCTCATTGCGCTTGTTCCATTGAACATAATTATTTACCCATGTATGTATACATATATTATCGGTATTATTGTTCTCTAAACGTCAATTATCGGTGAAATTGGATAGTTATGTTCCAGACGACTGTGATCTGTGACATACATATCCACTGCAAAAATATTGCAGGACTGTAACTATAATGTATATAAAACTGTATTTATATTAACTGTGTGTAAAATATACACGACATGGAAAACGTTTAATGACAAGCAAAGTGCGCATCTTATAAGCAGAGACAAAAAAACTGTATCCCATTGCGCTTGTTTCATTGAACTTACTTATTTACTCATGTATGTACATATACCATTCATGCTCTCCAGAAGGAGGAATGAAGATGATAATAATAAGGCGAAGCCGCGAAGAGGCGAAGCGGCGAAGGCGCGAAGAGGCGAAGCGGCGAAGGCGCGAAGCGGCGAAGGGGCGAAGACGCGAAGCCGCGAAGCGGCGAAGGCGCGAAGCGGCCAAGGGACTTTATATGCTTTGTGATGAACAGCATGGTTTTACAGCAAATAACGCTTTTAAATCACAATGTAAATCTGTACTATTTTAAGCAACGATTATGTATATTTGTATTAACACCACGTCTTGTGACATTTGGACTTTATTATTTTTACAATGTATGTTCGTGTTATGTTATTCTGATATGTTTCATTATGTTATATACTATTGTATTATCGTTTCTAATACTGGGTCTCATCGACCTGTTGCGATTTGATGTTAAATAAACGTAAACATAAACAACAAGTCAGGCAACATCATCCCATCCCTTCTGCACGGTTAGCAGAAGTGAAAATCAAGTCCTTTATTTCGCATTTTTATATTATCCCTCATGAACCAATGCAATTTCGCAGCTAAAGTTGAGTAGAGTTTGGCAGGTGAAATCCGTCAAAGTTTCGTAGAAAATTAATGAAAATACGTCCATAATGAATTTCTCGTGGTTTATATATAGATTGCTTGCACCATACACGATCATACATTATCCTCAGGTGGTGGAAGGAACCAATGGGCTGTGTTTTGCTTTGTAATTCAGTTGAGCCACAGATAAACAATATTCACCCCCTGGGGGGCTCAGAATGGGGAGCTCAGAATGCCTAATATAACAACTCTTATTGCTTCTCTGAAAATGTCGTGGATCAGACGATTGATGTCCGACACGCAAAATTGGAAAACTTTAATTAACGGCGAAATACTTGAAAAACTGTCAACATTAGGAGCGGAATTTATACAGTATGTTACAAAGAACAAAATAATCACAAATACTGTTTGGCTAGATACATTACAAGCATGGTATACTGCCTTCGAACGAAAAGCTAAATTTCCGGAATCCAAGAAATATATGACGAAAGTTTATGGTATAACCGCAATTTTAGGCATAGCTATCTTTTTATTGCAGATTGATATAAACACGGGATTAGACATATGGAAGATATATTACACACCAATGGTGTTCTATTCAGTTTTGAAAATTTCAAAACGGTGTATCTAGTGAAGGGGATGTTTTTGGACTATGAAACTCTACTTAAAAATATACCCAAACAATGGAAAGATATCCTTCCCTCTGGACAATATAGCAATCTCCAATACATGCCTATTTTCCCAAAACAATTAAAACTTTAACAAAGCAAAAAAAAGGATGTAGAATATTTGATGACGTTTTAAATACTCAGTCGGAGTTGAAATCTAATGCCGTCATTAAGTGGGAATCAATTTTGGGGATACAAATAGATTCTTACGATCATTATGCAAATATATTTCATTGTGCCCAATATAATAAATTAAGAGACATACAATATAAGATTATTAACCGTATATACTTCCGACAAATTCCTACTTAAACAAAATTGCTTATATAGACAAGGATACTTGCGACATCTGCGAAAATGAGAGAGAAACTATTGAATATTTATTTATTTAGGCCTACTGTGCTTACGCAAAACAACTTTGGTCAGACCTGGAAGGTTGGTTTAGCCAAGAGGTGAGCATGAGATGGGACATATAAAAGGCAATCATTTTCGGTTGTCATACAAATCAATGTGCGCTTAATACACTTTCTATGCTCACAAACCAATATATTTATCAATGCAAATTTAGAAAAACAAAGCCTCAGTTTATAGCTCTTTTGAACATATTTAAGAAGCAATATTCTCTGATAAAATACAATGCGCGCATTAAACATAATGAATCAAAAATCGACAAAATATGGATTCTGTTTAAAAAAGTGTCTGGGGACCGCTGATCGCCTTCGGAGTTGAGTGATTATAATTATCTAATTTGTTCTTGTGTATATACTTTGGTAAAGAGCTTATGGGACTTTAGTATTGGGCCGTGTGCCAATATATGATACAGGACACACGAGGATTTGTATATATATTTATGGAATAAAAAAAAAAAAAAAAAAAAAAAATTCACCCCCTGTGGTTGCCTCTCAACATGGTTGCTTATTTAGCACGAGCAGGGCTTGCATTTTCTTGCATAGCAGATTTTCATAATCACATTCTGATAGTATCACCAGGAGTTGGCGTATCTTTCTCAAACCATGATGTTTGTGTGTTCCTGTCTCTCAGATATTATTCAAACCTCTCTGCTGAGAAAGACGTCGCAGAATTCAAGCGTTTTCAACCCATTTATATAAGAATACTATTTTGTGTAGAATAAAAAGGGATGCACGGCATGCTCTGCATGACGAGTGCCCATCATATCACGATGGAGTGCCCTGACTTATGCATCCATCTATTTACCGGTAACGGTTAATTATCAATCACTTTCACAAACTATCGATCACGACGTTAATGGATCAGTCAGCGCGGTTTTCAACTTCAGTTTCAGTGTACAATATACATACATACAAATACCTCATTGAGCTTAAATCATTACGTATGTTATATTATAACATATATTGCATTATATAAGCAACTAGCCTTGCAGGCTATACTTACATACTGAAGCAGAACCTGCAGCCTTCGAAACACCCTGCGATGTTCATTTCACTCTCTCCTCCTAACTGTCAACTAAGGCCCCGATTATGTATAAATCAACAGAGAGCATAAGGCGAAGGCGCGAAGGGGCGAAGAGGCGAAGTCGCGAAGGCGCGAAGGGGCGAAGACGCGAAGAGGCGAAGAGGCGTAGGCGCGAAGGCGCGAAGGGGCGAAGGCGCGAAGCGGCGAAGACGCGAAGGCGCGAAGCCGCGAAGGCGCGAAGGGACGAAGGCGAAGGGGCGAAGACGCGAAGGGGCGAAGGCGAAGACACGAAGGGGCGAAGGCGAAGCCACGAAGGGGCGAAGGCGAAGATACGAAGGGACGATGCTGTACAACTTCGTCACTTCGCTTCGTCCCTTCGCGTCTTCGCCTTCGCTGCTTCGCGTCTTCGCCTTCGCTGCTTCGCGACTTCGCGCCTTCGCGACTTCGCGCCATCGCTCCTTCGCGGCTTCGTGACTTCGCGGTTTCGTCGCTTCGCGTTGTGAGTAAGGCGAAGTTACGAAGGCACGAATGGCCGCATCCGGCTTCCATATTTATGGAAGAATAAAAGCCACGAAGCGGCGAAGGCGAAGACGCGAAGGGGCGAAGGCGAAGACGCGAAGGGACGAAGCGAAGCGACGAAGTTGTACAGCATCGTCCCTTCGTGTCTTCGCCTTCGCCCCTTCGTGTCTTCGCCATCGCCCCATCGCCCCATCGCCCCATCGCGTCTTCGCCCCTTCACCTTCGTCCCTTCGCGCCTTCGCCCCTTCGCGTCATCGCGACTTCGCCGCTTCGCGCCATCGCTTATATAATGCAATATATGTTATAATATAACATACGTAATGATTTCAGCTCAATGAGGTGTTTGTATGTATGTATATTGTACACTGGAACTGAAGATGAAAACCGCGCTGACTGGTCCATTAACGTCGTGATCGATAGTTTGTGAAAGTGACTGATCATTAACCGTTACCGGTAAATAGATGGATGCATAAGTCAGGGCATTCCATCGTGATATGATGGGCACTCGTC